>JAIUZE010016709.1:0-50756 GCA_022085475.1 Heliosperma pusillum
ATAAGCCCCCCAGGCCGGAACACAAAAGCTATCGACGGTGAACATATACTCGTTAAAGACAGTACGGCCTATCGATGTCATGGTCCAAGCTACTCATTTAGAATTAGAATGGTCAAGACGCCATATACTCATAATTCTCTATGGGTACTTAGTCAACACGACACCAACCATATAATAAAACAGTCACGGGAAAACATCCGAAACATGTGACTAATTGCATATAAATAATAATCAAATATCATATCGCCTCATATCTACGAAGGCTAATTCAGTAATTAAATACAACTTTACTTGAAGAAAAATCCCCGACCCGAGTCCCGCGACGGGTCATCAGTCAAATCGGGGCTGACTAGATCTTAGTTTGACCAAACCCGTTGGATCAAACCGGCTAGAAGCAGAGTCTTTATCACATAGAAATAAAATCAACATATTCATTACCTGTTATTTTAATAACACTTTAGCATGTGAATTATTAAATCTAAGAAAACCCCGTCTGGGACTTAAAGGATAGCAAAATAAACTACGAATCTAGTATTATAATTTCTAACATGTGAGAAATAATAATTTTATGAAAAACCTTTTTAATTTAAATATTTTACTTATTAATATTTCCCACTTGCTAAATATTACAAAACACGATAAAAATGACGATAACTCAAAAACCGTCACAAGTCCCAAAGTGGGACCCACGGGCTGAGTTGGGCCGGACCCACATGGACCTAGATGGGCCCCACGGCCTGATTTGGCTAGAAATGGCTGTTTTTATTAAATTTCAAAAACCCGTTTCTTAAAAATTCCCGCATGCTTTAACATATTTAAAACCCGTCCAAACAACAATTTAACTATCAAACATCGACACAACCCAAAGACCAAAAACCCGGACCCACCATGGACCAACCCAGACCGGTCTGAACCGGCCTGGACCGGTCTGGTTGGTCCGGTTCACTACCAACCCCACGGTTCACACCACAAACCCCACCAAATTAATTCCAACTTGTTTTAATTATCAAACCACCATTTTTAACAACCATCATACCAAAAGTCATGATTAAAAATAATTCATCCAAATTTCTCAAGAACACTAAACATATTAAAATTTCCTAAACAACATAAAAATTATAACTTATTAAAAATCATCAAAATTTATCAAGAACACTAAACATATTATAAATTCATACAAAATCATAAAAATCATAACTTATGGAAAATCATCCAAATTCATTAACATCAACCAACATGTTATAAAATCATAAAACATCATAATAACTACTACTTAACATGTTACTAACTAAAAATCCATGAATCATAAAAATATGAACCAAAACTAAAGATGAACCAAAAACTAAAGAAGACTAAAGCTACTAAGGTATGTAACATCTATTCGTCGAGTAACTCGGAATCGTTACCTTAGCTAGAAAAATCAATTAGCACCAAAATAAGAAGTATAAACTAAGAAACCCGTCTTCTAATCTTCCCCTAATATATACGAGTCACCAAACTCGTCTTCAAAATCTTCCCCTATAAGAAATGACAAGAAAAACATTATTAGAAGTAAAAATAGATTTTCCATAATTAAAGTGTTGAAAACGATTTTGACGGAATTGAAAATAAACCGTACGTGAAGATGGGGAGCGAAGAGGAGAGTCTAGAAATATAAGTTAGGACGGATTTAATTAAGAAATGAAGATTTTATGAAGGTTTTGCTCAAGAACGATGATGAACAATTGAAGAACACAAAGAACAAATGAAGAACGATTAAAGAAAGTGATATTTTGATCTTTATTTGATTTGTTGAAAAATGAAAAGTTGTTTGTGAGTAAAGTGGGGTGAGGAGTGTCGTGTAATATAGGCCAATAAGGATGTCGAGTTTTGAAATTGTTGTTACGTAATTGACTCGCGTTTACTAATTATTTTACGGTAAACGATTTAATATAATTAACGTTAAAGTTAATTACACTAAATATCAAGATATTATGTTATTAATAATCAAAAGAAAGACAAATATCTAGTCCTATTAGAGGACGTATGAGCCGTGTGAAATGATGAGGAGACGGATCCGATTTCGATCGTTTTGCGTAATTTTCGTTAACTGATCGATAAAGTGAAATAATATCTAGATATTATGATATATTAATCAAAAGAAATGAAAATATCAAGTCTATTAGAGGAGAGGAAAGAGCCGTGTGATGTAGGGTGATAGCGGGTCTGATTTTGCTCGATTTGCGTAATTCTCGTTAACGGATCGATAAAGTAATTAAATATCTAGATATTTTGATTAGTTTAATCAAAATAATTAAAATATCTATTTGTGAGTGGAAAGCGATGACACGCGCGTGTGACTCATGCCAAAGTCGAGTTCCGATTTCGTTTCGCGCTTTACGATGAGTCGGGAATAGTTAAATGACGTTCGGTTAAAACTGTAAACGTTATTCTTTAAATTCCGAATAAATTCAAAATAATTATATTAAATTATGATAAATCTTAATAAATCTAAATAAAAATAAATCAAAAATATTATTTTTTTAAATAAAATTTCGGTCTTCAACTTATGAGGCGAGTAGGGAAAAAGTCAACGGAAGTCAAAGTTGACTGAAAAGTCGAGAAAAGTCGAAGATGACTTAAAAGTCAAGAAAAGTTTAGGACGACTTAAAAGTCAAGAAAAGTAAATGACGACTTTTAAAAAGTCAAGGAAAGTCAAAGACGACTTTAAAAAGTCAAGAAAAGTCAAAGATGACTAAAAACGGTCTTTTCATGGAATCCCTCAAAAATTCCAAATACGAACGCGGAATTTCAAAATAAGACTCGGAACAAAAATTCCTATTTTAAAAACTTAAGTTCTACTGAAAAGTGTTAGTAAATATTTTTAACTAGAAAAATTGGGTACTTTTCGGGTTGTTACATGCAAGGCATCATCGAAAGTAGGACCAGCATCCACAATACCAGAAGGTCGTAGAAGCTTAGCCTGCAAATCGGCAGACTGCAAACAGGACGCCAAAAAAGCATAGTGCAAAACATCCCCGGCAGCATAAACACCGAGCCCACCAAGATGAAAAGGGAAAGTGGCAAGGCGCCACTCCCAATCCCCAAAACCAGGGCCAGACGCAGTGACAATGCGTTCCAAGCTAGAACGAAGTGCTGCATCAAAACGAAGATAGGAAGACCCAAAATCGCTCGGCGAACATGTACGGAGGGTAAAGTAGAGCTTAGATAAACCCGTACATGCTCTAAGCAGAAGCAATTCACATTGCGGGTCCTCAATCCTAGCAACTAAATCCATAAGCTCGATGGTCTTAGTCACTCTCTTCGCCACAAGATCACTGCCAAAACTAGGGCAAGTACTGACAGGCCCACCCAAAACAGACACACCACGCAAAGGCCGAGCAATAGAAGGAGGGAAAACACCAAGAAGCCGACTCCGGTGATCCTCAGTAGGCCGAAAAACATCAGTCTTAGCTGTGACAACCCTCGCGAATGCGTAAATAAAACATAACAAGCATGTGATTTATATAGCAGAAAATACGATGTTTTTAAAACTTTTTACGTGCTAATATAAAATACGAGGAATGTCAATAATTTACAAACTAAAGTAGAATATACTACAAAGAGACGAAGTCTCTCAAAATGTTATCAAATATCAAAGTGATTAGCAACTAGCTAAACAACGTCTAGAGGTGATTCATCCAGGCCAACGCCGGCTAGCTCACACCCGAACCCAAAATACCACAAGCAAAAAGCCATCCAATCAGGCAACCTGTTCATCCATGAAAAACATTAACGGCACAGTCAGTGGGGAGTAACTCCGGGTTCTCCCAGCCATATCACATTAAATATACTTAAACGGAAATACATAAGTAGAAGCATGCATATAGAAATATACATGTGAATTACGAAAAGGATAAATAGGCAATTCAATATATATATAAAGATATAGGCGTATGAAGTACAAAACCGTAATCATCAGATTATAGACGAACTCGGGGAAGACGCCCTTAGGCAACTACATACTCGCTAGGACTTGCATCTCACCGTTAGCGGCATATACTTGATAAGATAGAACTCGGCATATGAACTGTACGCATCAGATTATAAATAGACTCGGGAAAGACACTCTTAGGCAACCATGTACTCACTAGGGCTTGCATCTCACCGTTAGCGGCATAAGTTTGATAAGATTGAGCCTCGACAAACAAACCATGCCAAGTCATCCAAAGATCACAAATAATCAAACATATAATCATCCATACAAATGTACGAATACGTTGACAACATCTCTCACGGTAAATGACACACACTAGCATCATGTACAAGCCGTATAATTAAAATCGCATCCACGGGATAAGCATTTCCCTGAACGCATACACGATTCAATACATTTCGTATATGTAGACTAATTTCCTCCTGGTAGGACGACGATCATAATACGGTCCTAGTCTAAATCTGGCCAAACTCTCAAAATAAAATTTTCCGATTCGACATGCGAAGACATTTCGCATCCAAGACTCGGTCATACATGGAAGTCGAGTACCCCAAATTCTGTCAACCTTCACGAAAGAGGCGGAAAAGAGCATAAGCATCATACAGGCAGTACGCTACATGCAATGACACCACCTCTCAAGTATACAACATTTGATGGCCGGGTCGATCAACGCAAAGCCTTCGCCTCCCAACAACGTCGTCATATGCCCACTAACACATGCAATTAAGCACTAAAGATACACTCCTCGTTCTGACATTACAGCCTTACGAGCGTGGAGGTAGCCAAGGGAATGAGAGTACAAAGCACATAACAAATAGTGCTCAAACCAATAACATGTGTAAAACCGACTCAAAGTGGGATATATGAACAACCGTCACAAAACATGCGATACAAGCGAATGGAATATCATATATTCGAAATATTAATATTTAAAGTCATTACGTAAATTTATACGATAAACGAACCATCGGAATCATTACAAAAGAAAAACATAAGTAAGAAATACAAATGGAAAGTCAGTGTGTGCCAGCCAGTCAAGGGGACCAGCTGCCGGCTACCCGGCTGGCACCCATAGTAACAATTGAAAACCAACCAAAATGCAGCGTGTCCCAGCCGGTCAAAGGGACCGGCTGCCGGCTACCCGGCTGGGACCAAAGTCATACGAGAAAAACAAAGGCAAATTGGTATGTGTGTCAATCGGTCGGCTGAACGGCTGTCGGTCGGCCGGCTGAGACATGATGCATACTATAATTCTACGTAAACAACAATTCAACATCAGCCACTCCCCAGCCGGTCAGCTGACCGGCTGCCGGTCGGCGGGTGGGGTCAAAATCACACGAAATTCACAATTTCACTAAGGCTCAACATACAACAATCATCATCTAACATCACAAATCATCAATTCTCATTATCAATTATCAACTAACAACAACTATCATCAACAACACAATTCCTCTTATTACTAATCCTATTCTAAATACGATTACTAACATAGAAAACATATTATAACACGTAAATGATATCGAGTAACCCTTCACCGTTACCTTTTTGCGTCTTCAATCCTCGTCAATGTCCTCCTCTACTAAGTAGTAGTCTTTGTCGAGGTCTTGGAGGTCACCACCTACAATTGGACAATAAAAGATGAATATAATTCACCTTTGAGAAAGACGGATAAATTGAAAAGCGAGAAAGGCGGTAATTTTATTACCAATTAAGATAGAGGACGATGAGAGGGAGAGATTAAGACGAACTTTAGTGAATTTGAGCCAGAAATGAAGGAGTAGAATTGATTATGAGCTTGAGCAAGTATGGAGGTTAGGGTTTTGGTGGTTACTTGGTGAGGAAGAAGTAAGTGGAAGAATATGAGGGAGTTAGGGTGTAAAAGAGAGTATGAGGGAGTAAGTGGAAAAACATGGGAAAAAGCCCATAAACGCCTTAAGACGTAACTTACTTGGAATCTCGCGTAAAGTCTGAAAACGAACTCGGAAATTCTAAAATAGATACAGGAAATTTAATTCTAGACTAAAACAAAATTCGCTGAAAAGTATCCGTAAAATATTTTAAAATACAAATATGGTACATTTGCGGGTGTTACAATAACCCCACCTTTTAAAAAGTTTCGTCCTCGAAACTTGAGAGTAGAAAACAAAAGTATCAAAGACAAGAATCGATTTTCAAAATCAACACGAAAACTTTTACAAGGGACACATTTATGAAACGAGGTTCTTCTCGAAAACGGTTTAAGGAGATTTTTCATAAGTGCGAAACTTTATTTACGGATCTCAAGAGTGCCCGTCGCGAACGAGAACTCTAGCTATCAAAAATCAAATCAATGTCGAAATAGTGAAATCGAAAATCAAACAAGTGTCAGTAAGTGTAGGACTAGTCACCAGATGTCTCTAATAACAAGTCCAAACATCCAACCAACGCATAATCCAAGTATAAAAGCAAAAGAAATCTATTTTCTCCAAAACGAGGGTACAAAATCCATCTTTAGACTTCTTTAAAAAGTTAAATTAGAAATACAATATGGAGATTTGAAGGTTTTCTCAAAGATAAAATCAAAATAAGAAGACATTACACGTACATAGAGCGACTCCAACATCGAAATCACAAATCGCGATACTAAGAGGTACGTCCAAGGAGCAAAATAGACCAAAAAGGGGAAGGATTGAAGAGTAGCAGATTGAGCAAGGATCAATTGGAGGGAAAAGAGAGGGATGAACTCCAAACCTATCTTTCATCTATGATAATTCAAACGTCGCTCGCAACTCGACATCTAACTTCACGAACAAACTAGTCCTCAAGAGAGTGTAATTTATCCTCAACATTTTCGATCATTAGATTCCTACAAAATATTTCATAATCATGAAACTTCGAGCAACAAATCCCAATTATTCAAATCCAATTAGTATCTACTAAAGTCCATCGGCACGGTTGACTCCACAACTAATAATCCACATGAAAGATTTATTACGTACTCTAATCTTCTTAGTTCCATCAAAACTCTTATTAGCAACCGCCAACAAAATATTTATGTCTAGGGAAACATTATCGCTAACAACCACAAGGTAAAAGAGACTTACCATGAAATCCCTTGATCCAATTCATTCCAAAACTCATTATCCTAAATCATTAACAATGAACCTCCTCATCTTCAAAAGTTAAATCACAAAACCTCAAGAGAGATTAGTCACAAATCTCAATCACTTATATGTTGCCAATCACGGGGAAATACGACCGTTAATCAAATTATTTAGCTCATTAACTCAAAATACATTGGTCTTCGCTTATGATAATATTTCTCAAGTTTGGTCATCCAATCCAAATTCCACAAAGTAATTATCCCTGTTAGGGTCCAACATTTAAAGACAATAAATTCCCAATTAACATTTAAAGAAATCACTAAAATTCTTAACCACAACAACCAACTATCATTACGCTTATTTCAATCCTCAAAATGATATTGCAACATCAAGTTTCATAGTCTAAAACCACTAAGAGAGGTTCATCCTAAGTTTATCCTCAATTCCTTATAATCATCTAAACATGAAACTAGCTCAATAGGGCGGGTAGGTACCATATTTGAAACTTCTTCAAAACACACCTACTAACTTCTTACGTTAGCTAATAAGAAAACCACCTCACAAGAGAGTAGGGAATACGGACATGATACAAGGAACGCTAGGAGGCATCATCAAAAGACTACGATAAGATGGAATTAAAAGACGAAGGCGGAAAAGGAAGACTAGGTTGATCTAAGGAAGTGAACCTACCAGTCACGATCTCCGGGAGGCATCGGCTTCGGCTCGGCTGAGTACATAGCTGGATCCTTTAGTTTTGGCACCGGGTGCGGGAGTCTGACGATCGGGGCACTCACGAACGCGGTGTCCAGGCTTCTTGCAGAAAAATCAAAAGAGGGGCCTATCATAGCATCCTACTTTGGGGTGAAATGGTTTCCTACAACCATCACAAAATCGACTTTGAGCTTGAGCTTGAGGGGGAGCATCGGCGTTTAGGGGGGCATTGAAACGCCTCTGGTTAGCATAGGCATTAGAAGAAGAGGGAGTGAAAGGTCTTTTGTCATGGAAGTTTGACCTTGGATTGAAAGAGGGAAAAGGAGATGGATTCTTCATCTTCGCTCCATCTCTAATGGCCTTCATGGAGTCCTCGGCCCGAAGGGCAACATCATATAATTCTCTGAAAGATGTAGAGCTCCTCCTTACTTTGCTTTGCAGCAAAGCACTAAGCTTATTACGATAGTAAAAAGCTCGATCTTCATCATCCTTGATGAGTCCTGGTGCAAAGTGAGCAAGCTTGTTGAATTGAGTGGTGAAGTCTTGGGTCATCAAATCACCTTGCTTGAAGTCGATGAATTCTTTGAGTCTTTGCTGCTTGAGCTTCATGGCGTAAAATCGGTCCTCAACGAGAGCCTTGAAACATTCCCAATCGAAATTGATTTCAAGAATAGCGGTGGGATTAGCAATCGACCACCAGTTGTCTGCTTCCCTTACCAGAAAGTACTTAGCAATCCTTACCTTGTCCTCTTCACGGACTTGGTATAAGTAAAATTGCTTCTCCATCTCTCGAAACCATTCCGAAAGCTCGGTAGGGTCCGACTCTCCACCATAAGGCGTAATATTGCTCCTAGCAATTTGGTTAGCCACCCAAGCATAGCCTCCTTGCCGATTGTCTTCTCTCTGAAGAGGGACTTGGTCGGCATGAGCATTAGCCGCATCTTGTTGGTTTCTCAGAAATTGAGTAAGAGCCTCAAGAATGACGTTCTCTTCTACTCGAGGCCTAACCATATTCATAAGAAATAAAAATATAACAAGTTAATCCTAACACTTAGCATAAACAAAAAGACTACCAAGTAAAGTCTTTAATTTCTACCCATCTCTCATTTATTATTTCAAGGTCAAGTAGTTTAAGTTTAGGGTTCACGTGTGTGCGTCGGGAGCATTAAAGCTCTAATACCAACTGTGACAACCCTCACGAATGCGGAAATAAAACATAACAAGCATGTTATTTATATAGCGGAAAATACGATGTTTTTAGAACTTTTTACGTGCTAATATAAAATACGAGGAATGTCAATAATTTACAAACTAAAGTAGAATATACTACAAAGAGACGAAGTCTCTCAAAATGTTATCAAATATCAAAGTGATTAGCAACTAGCTAAACAACGTCTAGAGATGATTCATCCAGGCCAACGCCCGCTAGCTCACACCCGAACCCAAAATACCACAAGCAAAAAGCCATCCAATCAGGCAACCTGTTCATCCATGAAAAACATGAACGCCACAGTCAGTGGGGAATAACTCCGGGTTCTCCCAGCCATATCACATTAAACATACTTAAACGGAAATACATAAGTAGAAGCATGCATATAGAAATTTACATGTGAATTACGAAAAGGATAAATAGGCAATTCAATATATATATATAAAGATATAGGCGTATGAACTACAAAACCGTAATCATCAGATTATAGACGAACCCGGGGAAGACGCCCTTAGGCAACTACATACTCGCTAGGGCTTGCATCTCACCGTTAGCGGCATATACTTGATAAGATAGAACTCGACATATAAACTGTACGCATCAGATTATAAATAGACTCGGGAAAGACACTCTTAGGCAACCATATACTCACTAGGGCTTGCATCTCACCGTTAGCGGCATAAGTTTGATAAGATTGAGCCTCGACAAACAAACCATGCCAAGTCATCCAAAGATCACAAATAATCAAACATATAATCATCCATCCAAACGTATGAATACGTTGACAACATCTCTCACGGTAAATGACACACACTAGCATCATGTACAAGCCGTATAATTAAAATCGCATCCACGGGATAAGCATTTCCCTGAACGCATACACGATTCAATACATTTCGTATATGTAGACTAATTTCCTCCCGGTAGGACGACGATCATAATACGGTCCTAGTCTAAATCTGGCCAAACTCTCGAAATAACATTTTCCGATTCGACATGCGATGACATTTCGCATCCAAGACTCCGTCATACATGGAAGCCGAGTACCCCAAATTCGGTCAACCTTCACGAAAAAGGCGGAAAAGAGCACAAGCATCATACAGGCGGTACGCTACATGCAATGACACCACCTCGCAAGTATACAACATTTGACGGCCAGGTCGATCAACTCAAAGCCTTCGCCTCCCAACAACGTCGTCATATGCCCACTAACACATGCAATTAAGCAGTAAAGATACACTCCTCGTTCCGACATTCCAGTCTTACGAACGTGGAGGTAGCCAAGGGAATGAGAGTACAAATTAAAGCACATAACAAATAGTGCTCAAACCAATAACATGTGTAAAACCGACTCAAAGTGTGATATATGAAAAACCGTCACAAAACATGCGATACAAGCGAATGGAATATCATATATTCGAAAAATTAATATTTAAAGTCATTACGTAAATTTATACGATAAACGAACCATCGGAATCATTATAAATGAAAAACATAAGTAAGAAATACAAATGGAAAGTCAGCGTGTGCCAGCCGGTCAAGGGAACCGGCTGCCGGCTACTCGGCTGGCACCCATAGTAACAATTGAAAACCAACCAAAATGCAGCGTGTCCCAGCTGGTCAAAGGGACCGGCTGCCGGCTACCCGGATGGGAGCAAAAGTCATACGAGAAAAACAAAGGCAAATTGGTATGTGTCTCAACCGGTCGGCTGACCGGCTGCCGGTCGGCCGGCTGAGACATGATGCATACTACAATTCTACGTAAACAACAATTCAACATCAGCCACTCCCCAGCCGGTCAGCTGACCGACTGCCGGTCGGCTGGCTGGGGTCAATATCACACGAAATTCACAATTTCACTAAGGCTCAACATACAACAATCATCATCTAACATCACAAATCATCAATTCTCATTATCAATTATCAACTAACAACAACTATCATCAACAACACAATTCCTATGATTACTAATCCTATTCTAAATACGATTACTAACATAGAAAACATATTAAAACACGTAAATGATATCGAGTAACCCTTCACCGTTACCTTTTTGCGTCTTCAATCCTCGTCAATGTCCTCCTCTACTAAGTAGTAGTCTTTGTCGAGGTCTTGAAGGTCACCACCTACAATTAGACAATAAAAGATGAATATAATTCACCTTTGAGAAAGACGGATAAATTGAAAAGCGAGAAAGACGGTAATTTTATTAACAACTAAGATAGAGGACGATGAGAGGGAGAGATTAAGACGAACTTTAGTGAATTTGAGCGAGAAATGAAGGAGTAGAGTTGATTATGAGCTTGAGCAAGTATGGAGGTTAGGGTTTTGGTGGTTACTTGGTGAGGAAGAAGTAAGTGGAAGAATATGAGGGAGTTAGGGTGTAAAAGAGAGTATGAGGGAGTAAGTGGAGAAACATGGGAAAAAGCCCATAAACGCCTTAAGACGTAACTTACTCGGAATCTCGCGTAAAGTCCGAAAACGAAATCGGAAATTCTAAAATAGATACGGGAAATTTAATTCTAGACTAAAACTAAAATTCGTTGAAAAGTATCCGTAAAATATTTTAAAATACAAATAGGGTACATTTGCGGGTGTTACATTAGCAACATTAAGATGGAGACCAAACTGAGGACCATCAGCAATAATCAGATCCAAAACCTTCCCCATCTCCAAAGTATCCCCAACAATGGTGCCATCATCCAAGTACCAAGCTTGCAAACTCAAATCAAAAGAGCCTCGTATCTTGCACACCAAGGGATGCAAAACCAAAGCGAAAAGCAAAGGTCCCAAAGGATCACCCTGCTGGACTCCCTGACAAGACCACAAACAATGTTCCCCATAATAAAGACGGGCAGGACTAGAGTAACATAACTCCACCCAACAGGAAAGAATCGGGCAACGACGGCGAACTTCCAGATACATGGTTTCACGATCAACAAGGTTGAAAGCATTCTGGAAATCAACCAGCAACATAGAAAGCCCCACATCCCCACCACAAGCCTCAATGAACCGATTCAAGGCATGCAAGACAGCCTCTCCTCCACCGGACACCTCAACCCCAAACTGAAGACCAGCAAAATAAGAACACAAAGAAGGACCCACCAAAGAAGCACCTACCTTAGAAACAAGACGTCTCTAGACGGTGCCAACAGCAATAGGATGAACACCACCACGAGGTTTAACAAGCGGCGTGAGCGGAGCGCTGGCAATGTACTCACCAAGAGCTAGTGGGCATCTGCCCTCTAGAAAAAGATTGACCACCCTAGTAATAGAAGCGATCAGATCATCAGAGATAGCCACAGCAGCGCCACTCAAGCAGTCCATAAGGTGTTGGGCACGAAACTCATCCCTCCCACAAGAAGTGCCTCGTGGGAAACTACGAATCATATCCAAAACCATAGCCGAAGAGGCAACAAGAGAATGATGATCCACAGGCAAAGGAGGCAAGGAATGAGATGGGGCGACCGGGTGCTTCTCTCGCAAAGCCCCAAGAGTGGCATCAGAGTAGGGAGCGACGCCAGAGGAAGAAAGCACCCTAACAGCAGCAAAATAGTGGCCATCGCAAATCTTCCGCCGACATTGGCGGAGGTTAAGCTCACTCAAGTCTAGATCCTCCTCAACCTGAAACGAAGGAGGAACTTCAGCCAAACACTCCTGCAAAAGCAGCAAGCCCCCTCCAGTCACCCCCCAAGCATGAATAGGCCTGGTAATAGTCTCCTCCTGACGCTGTCGCCTAACAGCAGTCCTACACTCAAGATTACTCCGAGGAGCGAAGGTCTTAAGTAGACAAAGAGGCAACACAAGCATACAAACCCAGCAGGAGAGGTCACCAGGAGAGTCAACCACATCATCCAAGACCCCCTTCAAAACCCAAGCAAACCCAAGACGACACTTAGGAGGGATAGATTTCACGGTGCGAAGGCCCAAATAAAATAAACGATCCTGAACAAGCTCAACCCTATCATCAGATGAAAGACCCGAGGGAGACGGAGACGGAGCCGGAGGGCGTGGGATACCATGGATAATGAAGCTAACGATGTCATCCCCACAATCCGGAGGCGCAACAATATCACCCCGACTATGCCGACACCTAGAGCAAAAGGTATGGGTTTTAAAGCACTCCCCACACAACCAAAGGCACATCCGCTTCAAAGTTACCTCGGCATTAGAGAAAACAGTCAGACTATCAGAAAGAGTTTGACGTGTAAGCCCCAAAGCATCATCATGACAATGACGATCCTGAAAATGCTTCTGCCTGGCGGCCTTAGTAAGGCCCTTACCATGACCATCCGGACACCCATGAATACTTGAAAAAGGACAATGAAAACGTACTAAAACAGGCATGAAGAGGGGGGAGGTCAAAATCCACGTGCAAGGACACACCCTCCACCCAAAAACAAATGCCAAACACCACCAAGCCACTAACCAGCCACCACTGGTCCGCCCACCACCCAACCGACTCAGACCACCGACAACCAAAAGTGTCAGAGCACAGGTAGCCACCAGGTGCTCCTCCAGACGAAAAGTAACACTAACAGGTAACGACGCGACGCAAACGAAGACAATAAAAACCCTAACAGGAAGGCAGGCACCAAACAGCAGGCGTTAAACAGCCCATCACCAGACGAGACGGCACCAGGACCACCAGCCGACCTCCGACAGACACGCACCCACGGAGACTGGCGCACTAAAGCCATGGAGGCAGCAACAATGGCGACGCAACAAACAGCGAAAAGAAAGCAAGGAGAAAGAATACAAACCCCTACCTCCGGCGACACCGACGCAACAAAGACCACCACAATGGGAGGCGGAGGACCACCTGAAGAGCGGCAACGCAGGCAGCCAAAAGCAAAGCAAACCCCGAAACAACAATAATGCTCTTACTCCCTTCTCTCTCGGAAACAGGCCCCAACCACAACCCCAACCCCACCACGGTCGGCGACGTGAGGTCTGGATGGCCGGTGTGAAGGGGCGGACGGTGTGGCGACGCAACCAGGCAGCAATAGCCTGCCCTAAAACCCTCCCGTAGCCATCGCACTCCCTTTCCCTCTCAACGTCCCTTTTTCAAAAAAAAAAAAAATTCAGCTCTAATAAGCATATTTCAGTTGAGCTTTATTCATTCCAGTTCAGTTCAGCTCCATTCAGTTTAGTTCAGTTCAGTTCAGCTTCATTCAGTTCAGTTCAGCTCAGTTCAGTTCAGTTCAGCTCTATTAAGTTCAGTTCAGTTCAGTTTAGCTCTAAAAAGTCAGAAAGAACAGGGCCTAATTGGAGTTATAGGAGTTTCATCTGTGATTGGTTGAAAAAAAAATAGGAATTTTGCATTTGCAAAGTCTTCGTAAAAGATGTGTTCATAGAAGATAAATTTGGATCTTGAGTATTTGGGCAATTTTGAGTACTTTGATTTTGATTTTGTTGAGATAACATATATTGAAATTGAGGATTATTAAACATATTCATAAAGG
The DNA here is from genome assembly GCA_022085475.1 of Heliosperma pusillum. Lineage (NCBI taxonomy): Eukaryota > Viridiplantae > Streptophyta > Magnoliopsida > Caryophyllales > Caryophyllaceae > Heliosperma > Heliosperma pusillum. The sequence goes on from JAIUZE010016709.1 coordinate 14,449, forward strand.
AATTCATATCAAAATTTTGATTTGGGTCGATAATTAACGAATAATTATGAAAATATTTATGATGTGGTTTTTTTCAATGAGAAATGTAAGTTGAGAAATACATGTGACTACCATACAAGATAAGAAGCTATTTATAAACTTTTTTCTTACAAGATCATTTTTTTCTATTTTTTTATCACCCATATTAATTAATCAACAAAATTTAATAAATTAGATTTTACTATATTTTAATTGGTTAGGTAGATTTTTATCTTAGATATATATGGATAAAACAATACATACTCTATTATCATTTACTGCTTATATTAATAAAATATTGGTCCAGATACTATTCAAAAGTCTGAAACAAGGTCTAGGAAATCAAAGACCCTTGCTCAGATTTTGCTACAGTGATACCCAGTTCATCCATATTTCCTATGCAGAAACCACCAAGTTTCATCTTCATACCCAACTTGAGACTCCCCTTCATACCCCGTTAAACATCACAAATTCTTATTTCAGACGGAGGTATCCGTCTTAAGCTTAAGACGGATACCATATTCTCTCACAAAATACCCATCAAGGGTGAGTGGAGAGCACATGGGGGGAGCCCACCTTGTCCCCTCTACCCATTTCCTCTCACAAAATACCCGTTGCAAGATCCGACCCGTCTTAAGCAAGACCTACTGGTTAAACATAGTCTTAGACTATGTTTATCCACAGACTCTATATGAGTTTCATCAACAGTAAAATATTATTATTTTATCTTTAAGACTTAACTCAGACTCTTTTATTTCTACCACATTATCCCTCAGACTCATCAAAATCTGAGACTCATACTTACTATGGCTGAGCAAAAATATACGATACGGTTTTAATATACGGATACGATATGGTATACGGTTTTAGTTACACGGATTTCCGGGTACACGATACGAATTTACGGGTATACGATACGGTTTTTTAAAAACCGTATCTGGTCCGGGTCGAGGAAAATCAAAACCGGGTATACGGTTTTTGACACGGTTTAATTAAAAATAACAAAAAATAAGTTGTATATGAAACTTTTGGTTTGATATGTACTATTTGTGTGAAACTTTGTGGGTCAATCTTTGGATGTGAAACTTGCAATGTACGTAACTAATTTGTGGGTGTCAAAGTTTTATGTGAAGCGATGAAAGTTTGCATTTTGACATCTTAAAACTAACTTTGCAAGTAGTTATGTTTCGTAATAATATGCTTAATAGATTATATGGGCATCCTAGTAATGGGTCGTTACTAATTTTGTGAAATCAAATTTTGAGTTTTGACGACCATTATTAATTAAACCGGATCCGGGTATACGGTTTTCGGGTACCTGGTTTAACCGGGTATACGGAAACCGGGTACCTGGTTAAATCGGGTCGTATCCGGGTATTAATTTTTGCCCTTAGAAAAAACGGGTACCCGATACAGTTTTTAAAACCGTATCGGGTCCCCGGTTTTGCTCACCCCTAATACTTACAATAATACATGGGACCCATTTATTCTACGTTCCACATATACATAATACTTTTCATGGCTCTCAAGTTGAGTCTTGGATTTCCAAGACCCAACTTCTGACGTAAGAAATTTTTTTGCACTTTATCCCAAGTCTGAGGTTTGAGACTTGCAAAAATCTCAGCTAAGATTCAACTTCAGACGATGAATAATCTTAGCCTTATGGTTGGACTAAGGGAATTCTTAGTACTTGAGCTAATTCTTGTTCTTATAAATAAATTTATTGTAAGTCTATATCTTCAATCACAAATTCTCATTTGTGATGGTCACTATCTGTCACAAGCTTGTGACGGGTCGGATCCCTCTCACAAGCTTGCAAGTGGGAAGGCAAGTAGAAAACCATTGATTTCCCACTTGCCCTCTCACTTGCTTGTGAGAGGGATCCGACCCATCACAAGCTTGTGACGAATCTATACGTCACAAGCAAGACTAATTGTCAATCAATATGGAGAACAGACTAGCACAAAAAACGTCCAAGTTAGGCCCCTCCCTCCAATTAATTGATCCACAGATCTATATATATAATAAAAAGACAAGACAAAGCACCATATTTCACCATTTTCCTTTCTAATAACATTTAAACAAGCCATGTCATCATCATTTATTATTTAAAAAGAAAAAGGAAAAAGTTGTAGAAGTTTGAAGCATTAAATCTATAATCTATATATATAATAAAAAGGCAAGACAAAGCACCATATTTCACCATTTCCCTTTCTAATAACATTTAAACAAGTCATGTCATATCATTTATTATTTAAAAAGAAAAAGGAAAAAGTTATAGAAATTTGAAGCATTAAATACAAATTAGTGTACAACAAATATAAAATTATGTTTTGGATTTAAATTAATTAAGCATCTATATCTATATATATAATAAAAAGGCAAGACAAAGCACCATATTTCACCATTTCCCTTTCTAATAACATTTAAACAAGCCATGTCATCATCATTTATTATTTAAAAAGAAAAAGGAAAAAGTTATAGAAATTTGAAGCATTAAATACAAATTAGTGTACAACAAATATAAAATTATGTTTTGGATTTAAATTAATTAAGCATCAAAATAGATACTAAATATTTAATTTGAGGTGTTAATAATATTAGATTAAGTATTTGACAAATAAGAATTACATTCCGTCACTCAAAATTTTACATTGTTTATAAATGCTATCTCTTATTTTAATATTTACCCCCTCAATTTCAATGAACTAGATACATAAAGAGGGCTTAAAAAGTAACGCTTTAAAAACATTTTTTTTCCACTTAGGTCTTCAAATATTATATAGCGTAGCAAAAGTATATACCGTATTGCAAGTATAATATAAAGTATCCAGCGTCAAACTTTTTATAGTCATGTTATCCAGCATTACATATAAAATTTATTGCGATGAGGAAATAAATTAATTAATTAAAACTAACAAAAGCACATGCTACGATAAGTGAAAAACAAAGGCAACAAAATCCTACATAAAAACATATTTCGATCATCTAATAAAACCTAAAAAGTTTCACTCGACCGAAGCATCTAAATTGACTCGAACTACAACACCCATATGCTCCCCGAAACCCAAACTGATCCGACCCGACCTGAAGAGGGTCCGAGCTTTGTTGATCCGTAACTGACCCAATCCAAATAAAAATCATCCGCCTCGTAAATGACCCGACAAAACACAACATTAATTGGCTCAAAATAACTTAAAATGTTAATATGAAATCACACTTAATATTATTTGAAGTTAACATAATAAACTACAAATATTTAATAATCTATAATGTACTTTTTTCACTTTTTATTATTGGCCTGAGAAAAGACCCGACTCAAAAAATAATCTGACCCGTCTAACCCAAAATTGACCCGGTAAAAAACTCCAAACTTGAAATGACTCAAAATGACACAAACTAACTCGAAAATGTGACACACGAAATGACCCGCCAAACTGGTCTGAGCCACACCCAAACTGACTGACATGTTTGCCAATTATGTATCTAATTACCCGTATAATGTCTTAATTTATGTGAAACAGAATGTTAATATGTTGGTTTGCTTTGTACAAAAATAAATGAAGCTTGCATATATATGCAACACAAGAAAACAAAGATGTCAACAAGTGTCAAACTAATGAGGTCACGTTTATGTATGAACTTATATAATTAATCTCAAACGCACCCGTGATTTTCACGGGTACAAAAACTAGTTAGCATTAGAAAAACAAAAACAAATTCTCATTTAAGACAATCACTAGTTGTTTCAAGCTTAAGACGAGTCATATACATATCAAATTATCCACTTGTTACCCAAAAAAGGAAAAAGAAAAATATTAATGGTAATATTTGACCCGTCTTAAGTTAAGACGGATAATGCCCGTCTTAAGGAAGTTTTCCCGAAAAAGAAATGTCCCATCCTACTATTAACTGATTTACGCAATTTATTTTCTCCATCTCAGGCTCTCAGCCAAATACTATTTTCTTCAGGTGAGTTCTGAGCCGAGGAAAGTAAGGGTAGGCCTATAATTATCGGTCGAAAGGGTATCTTTAATCGAAAAGATAGGACACCAGTAGTTCCGTAGGGGTGAGCTTTTGAAATCTCTTGGATATCTGTTCACTATAAGTATACAACACTACTCTAAAGTTTCAAGTACAAAAAGTTGAAGCAATTTAGAAGATAAATGATATAACCTCATTTGATATACAATGAATAAAATTACATTTGTGCAGGAGATCAGGGTTCATGGGTGTTAACCCTATTATGAAGCTCTAGCATCTCTTGATGATTTGGATCAACGGAAAGAGCAGCCCGACAGTCCCGGAGAGCACCCATGACATCACCGATGTGCTCATGAAATGCTGCTCGTAGATGCAGCAGGTGTACGTCTGCTTTAATTGCAATAGCCCTTGAAAGCTCTGCAATGGCTTCCTTCTCCTTGTGGCTGTCCATCAACACTGCCCAGAATAATTAAGTATTAAATAGTTGTTTCGCTACTGGACACTTGCAACCAACTTGAATGAACACATATTAATAGTGAATTGGTGTCTAAGATACCATTTCATCTACCGGCAGTTTTGCAATTAGCAGAAATCCTGAGGGTATTCACCAAACTAGTAAATGACAATTAGGGTGTGTTTGGATAGCAAAATAGTAGGGGAGGGGAGGGGAGGGAAGGGGAGGGGGAATGCCGGAATGGAGAAATTATATTGACAAGAGGCATGGTGGTGGTGGGTGGGTGGGGGGATGTATCGCTCCATTTCCCTGTCTCCATTTGCCTTCTACCCTCTTTGCTAACCAAACAAAGGATTTTGTATCCTCCCTCCCTTTCCCTTCAAATCATCCTATCCTCTTAGTGCCAGATTATTCCACTTGAACAAGCCACGAGCGCAAATATCAGTTAGCTTATCCTGTAAAGTCCTAACTGCTGACACTCATTACCTGGGTATGATACCTGTCAACATCCAAACTACTCTTGTGGCTCTCTTGCAACGCAAGAGACGGAGGACTAGTGACAAGTCCCTCATCACAGCCAAATATCTTGCTAACCGTGCTTCATGTAGCGTCCAAAATCACAACTTTGTCACCTAAAAAATTCAAGCAGGGAACATAACATTACCTGCAGCTCGATATCGGTATGGATATACTCGAAGCGGATCTAATTTAGTGACCATTTCTAGGTCGGACTTGGTCAAGTCGCGGTCACAATATTCAGATCGCTTTTCGTAAGCTGAAGCGTTACTCTGGGCCTTTTCAATCAGCTGTGTCATTTCATCAAATGCAGATATCTTGTTATTCCTGAGAAAATGAACTCGAGCAAGGCCTTGATGAGCTCGGGTGTGGCGAATCTTAAGAGCATTAACGTAGCAGTCTGCTGCTAAGTCCAATTTCCCACAGTCAACATACACACTTCCAAGATTGTTTAAAGCCTGCAATACTTGCATCCTTTAGAATGAAAAAAACTAGAGGTCGTAAACTCTTTGCTGGATATGAGATTTTAGAACTAACAGTGATAGTGGATTGGAACTTTTACATTGACTTTTCACCTTAACGGCCTGTGACCCCATGATAGCAATAACATCAAAAGCTCTCGCTTAGGGTTGGTAACGCCTTAAAAACAACTTAAAATCCCTTGACTTCAATAACAATTTCGAGTGAAAAGGTGTACACAACCTTTCACCCTGAAGGCAGAGAGAGATTGTTTCGGTATGGCCCATCATGAAAATGGGAAGGCCTTGTTTAAAATCATTACAAATCTTTCGTTATATTACTTCCTAACTAGCAAGGCACTTTGCACTAAATAACCACTTATATCTTCCCCTTTAACAAAGTTTTGTTAAATTAAGCAATAATTAGGCTAAATCTAGACTAAACTTGAGCAAAATTAATTAGAGCTACATAAATTTGAAGGCAACATGTTCCATTCAGTAAAGTCTTTCTTTTCAAACAAAGAAGGGAGTAAAGAGAACAGAACACCTTCTGAAAGTAACTATAAAACAACTCTAGGATAGTGACTGATTAGCCATCTGGATCTTAATTAAACCTTACAAGATATTAAATCAGGAACTTAAACTGTAATTAAGCAGGCCAAAAAAGTGTGACATGGGTAATGATCTCAAGGTAAAAAAATCAGGTAGACGGCAAGACATCAAGTTTGTAGGAAACAACAAGAACCGATTGGGAATGTGACGATGATCATGACACTAGCACAATTGGAGAACAAAATCATAGATCCTCAATGTGTTCTCATTACCACTTCTTAGCTTTAGAAATATACTATGTTATCGTTATTATAATTTTGCAAGAATTTATTTCAATATTTTAACATTTTAGCTTTAATATTTGTATTCTAATATAAACGCATAGTATGTTCAGCTGTAGTAGAACACAAAAAATAATACTCCGTATTTTAATATTTAAAACGTGTTTTTTTTAATCGTCAAAAGGATATGGGATAGATCATACGGATATGAGAATTGTAGATCGTGTAGATATGGACCGGATCTGGATTCACTATAAGGCATAAGTATATGGATCTTATCCAGACCTCTTTCTTTGCCATCCCTACTTGGAAGAGTGTACATGTTCCATATGGCTTCCGTAAATCAGAAGACAGGTGGAACCAAGAATACCATACCTGTCCTTTACGAAGCCTGTCAGAAGGGCATTTCAGGGCATCCTCAAGAAGTGAAATAACAGCTGATGAACATGATGGATCCTGACTAGAGTCGGCTAATGCATAAGCTTTCAAGAAGAAAGCCTCAAATGATCTCTTTAGTTTTATGGACTCCTCGGCCTTCCGCAGCCCTTCCTCACAATGTCCTGTATCATATAATATCCACCCTTCATAAACAAGACGCTCATCGTCGCTAGCTGCATGTTGACGTGCCAACTGCAAACTCTGCATAGCTGCTTCGGGACAATTTAACCTGGTTGAGAACAGAATTAAACCCTCTATTAAAGATAACCACCTTATGCACGATAGTTGTCATATTACTATGAGTGATAGGAAAGAATTTACAGTGTATGGGCAAGTAATGTTAACTTATTCGATCGTTGTATGAAAATACTGCAAAATCTTGAGTTTCCCATGATAAGCTGGATGTTCAGTAGAACGAAACTGTACACAAGTTTTGTTAATTTGGTGTGATGGGACCAGACTCCCCATTTTTTGGTTTATGGATTATGATAAGAGCAGAGCAAATTGACTCACTGTACAGGATGTGCTTCTTTTGACATAGACATTTCAAGTGGAGAATTAAAGGAAAAGTATTTCCACATAATCAACTCCTTAACATTAATGACAAGCTTAGACTAACCGTGAGAAAAGAAGAGTCCTGTGAACCCCTCCTCAAAAGAGACAGATATGAACAAAAAAATGTTCAATTATGTTATGTCATTGTAAGACCTTGATCTGCTTCAGCGATATATATAACTATAGAAGGAATGATATATATTATCAAAAAATTTAACAAACGGCTCATAGGCTCACAGCAAATTCGGAAATGGGAAAGGTATCTACACACTAGCACAATCCAATTTGTTTAAAGTCAATCCCACTGCCCCTTTTTGGAGAGAGGGAGTGTGGATGGAAAGTTATATCTAACAACATCAATGACAGTGCAGACACTCGGATCTTATAAAAGCATTGAGGCATTTTTGGGCAGGAATATAGGGTATTAAAAAGGAAGATGGAGGGGGGATGGAGAACTGTACTTTTCGCTATATCATTTGCATATTGGCAGGATTGTGATTTGCCTTTCATGAAGGAAGTGACTCTCTCCACTCAACCCCAATTTATTATCCAAACAGGGAAAATTGAATCCCTCCCTCTCTCTCCTCTCCATTTTCCTCCATTTCCCTCCATCAATACAAGGTGTTAATGCTATCTAGAACGTACCTTAATAGAAGCAGTGACTGTCTGAAGTACAAAACACCTTTCGCTGCATCAGACTCTAGCATCTGGTAAATTACAGATAGGGATCCAATGTCATCAACAGTAGACCACCTCTCATACAATTTTAACCAACAGTCTGCAGTTGTCCACTTCTCAACATGCTCGCGTACCAGAATACGCAGTTTGGTGGCTGCAACACGGCCTTCAAACATGAGATAATCCAGACTAAGTGTCAGAATTGCTTGAATATCACAGAAGGCTGCTTCATAATTCTCAAGGGCCAAATAGAAGCAAAATCGAAGCTCCAAGCATTCTAACGCTAGTTTGAAACCAAGAAGACGATTAATTTCAGCAACTGCGGCTTGACCCTCTTGCTTCCTCATCAAATATGCCGCTCGATACATGTATGGATATGTAAGTGTTGGGTCTAATTCTGTAGCTTTCTCAAGATCATCCCACCTCCTATCCCCTTCACAATAAAGGGACCTCTCTTGGTACATCCATCCAAGGCTAGTACTAGATGATATTAGAGAACTAAGCTCATCAAAAGCCCAATTTTTTTGGCCCTTGTTGAAGCTTATTCTCGCCAAACCAGTAATAGAGTACATATGTCCTTCATCAACCGCTTTCTGAAAAGCCTCTGTGGCTTCATCATACTCTTTCCTTAAAAGCCTGACACAACCAAGTTGATGAAAAGCCATCATTTTTTGTCTTCTATCTGTTGCCGATTGCACCAATCGTTTCAAGAACAGCACTGTTTTGTCTGATTTAGCATCGAGGCTCATAGAAACTTCAGTAAGAAGACAGAATAGTGAAAATGAGGCTTTTCCGACCACGATAGACAATTGTGGCTCATTGGCATTGCCTAAAATTTCAACAACTCTATCATCATTTAAACAATCAGGTAGCTCGTGCAGAAAAACTTGCAAACACGTAGCCGCGAGAATAGGAGAATTCTCCTCAATTGCGTATTCTAAAAGCTCCACTGCATCCTGCCTTGACGAAACCATCGAAGCAAGTTTACGGTCACACGCATCTTTTAACCCTTCACAGCAAAATTTGTTCGAAAACGAGAACATTTCCAGGAGAATATCTGGGGATAGATCATTCAAATTTCCTGTCCTACTAAAATGACTTACTGCTCTCATACCCGCAGGAGATATGTTGTTTTCTGAAAAATCTATTTCTTTAGAGTGTGATTCAGTAAAGCAACCATTTAGCATGGCACGAAATGGGGCAGAAAGCCGAGCCATTTTCTGTCTATCACATTGTACGCTCTCATTACCAATTCGAAAGATGACGGTCCTAATACTTTCATTCCCACTAATCTCTGATGTTTTAGAAGTTTGACCGCAATCATTTGGTAATTCAGAAGCAACATCTATTGGCCCAAACTCTTGGGCACATTTATTACAAGAAGCAAGTAAATCAAAGATAAATTCCTCCCCTTTCTTCTCATACTTCAACCATGACCCAAATATAATCTTCTCATGAACACTGCTAGACTTTAGCCACGCAGACCTAAGACTTCTGCGCATCAATTTAACCTCTCCAAGGCCCTTAAACACTTGGAATTGAATCAAATACAAGCTCGACCTTTCATGAGGTGGACACGACTCCAACTCCTCGTGAATTTGAGCTAAAATTTGTACATAATCAAGAGGCTTAAAGTGTCGAACAATAGGCGGATCAGGAACCTTGATAAGAGACCCTCTACAAATGTCAAAAACACATAAATTGAATATACAACCAGAAACAACAGAAATAGCACCCAAGTAGAATACAAAGACAAGGGAGTAGTGACTTACATTGAAGAGGAGGCTTGTGGTGCTATCTTTGAAACTTTTCCCCTCTCAACTTGGAGCCACGATTGCGGATTGAGAACATTGAGGTGTGGTTCTTTACATGATTCAGAATGAAACAAAGTCCTCATGGGACATAACACACGCAGAAAATCCCAGATCTCCACAATATCCAAATGTTCAACCTAGCTCTTAAGCTAGGGGAACAACAAGTACTAATAAACAACAACCCCCCTTAATTACTGATCATAAGTTCACTACTCCCAAGGTCATAACTCCATAGAAACCCCACAAAAATCAGAATTATTACATGCTAAAATATACCTACTGAACTTGAAGTTGGTGAACTCTATGTTAAGCTGTTTGAGCTCTAAAATGGAATAATTAAATCACTAAACACCAAAGATCTTCACCATAAACATAAACCAAACCCACATCAAAGATAAACAAATCCAGAGATTCCTCCTCGAATAACTAACACTATTTCAACAACTAATCAAATAAAGGCAAGATTAAAAAAGAAGATACCCTTACGATGATAGATTAGGTGCAAAATAATAAGCAAAATCCAGAAAATTGAAAGCTAACAAGAACCAACCAATTAATATTAATAACTAGTTTAAAATTACAAAGGCAGATGCAAAAAGAGGGGGAAACCGAGATATATGAGATAAGAGTGAAGAGAGAGAATAAGAATCCAAAGTCCACAGGTGGGGAAATTACTCAACTTTTTATTTTGTCTTACTCTTTTTAGTTTGTTGGGTTGAAATGTTAGAATTATTTCCTCCATTCAACTCCACACTACATGTTTTTATTTTGGACACTATTCACAAGTCGGAAGAATCTTTCAATTTCCGTCTAATATATAAGAGAAAATATATTCATGTGGGATCTTGTTTGATTCGTCTTTAGGAGTACATTAAAAATATCTAACGCGTATAATTTTTGCAAATACGTAGCGAAATATATTTACGATGCAAAACATGCGTTGACAAACGTGAAAAAATAAATATGTAGTGTGGAGTTGAATGGAGGGAGTATTTTCTAATTATTTTCTCACTCCAATATGTGCCCACCTTTTTTTTTTCCGTTGGGAGAGAAAACCCAGATAAAGTTTGCATCTAGTCATCTACTGTTTGGCTACAAGTTAAATAGAAGTTACTGTACTTAAAGTGAACTAGAACTCTATAATCCTCCAACTGCACATCAAAAAAGCAACCCGACCTCATTGTTTTGACTCGAAAAGGCTGATTCAATATCCAAAGTTGACCCGAACTGAAACACCGAATGTGACCCGAAATTCGATTTACCAGACCAGATCAGAACATGAATCGAGCTTTCTTGACCCGTAAATAACCCGATCCGAAAATAACCTGATCTGAAACCACCCAACCCGAAAATATTCCGACAACACATAATTTTAATTGAACTGAAAAGACTTAAAATGTTTTCTCTCTCTTATCCATTGACCCGAAAATGACCCGACTCGACACAAACCCCATCAACAAACCCGAAAAGACCCAAAACCCAAAATGACCCGACCCCACCCGAATTAAACCGAAATCAATGAGAGATCTGAATTGGCCCGACTCGAACCGACACGATTTACCCATTTGCCATGTCTACCTACAACCCATAAATTAAGCGGTAAGTTTTGCTTAAGACATACACTATTCATTTTTACCTTAACAAATGTCAAATACTAACACATGGTGCTAATACTATCACATAGTGGTAATTAAGAAAGGTGGTTATCTCCGTCGATAAAGTGATTAATTAATGGAGTTTTTATTTCTAAGTAAAAGTAAGGAACAGGGTTGAAAACTCGTGTGTTGCACAAGTAAAATAACTTAAGTGTATAAAAAATAAAAATTATTATTACCAAAAATGCGTTGATATTCACGTTTAAAAGTGAATTATTCGAATGATCACTAAAATCAGGTTGTCCTATACTAATTTCACAAATTATTGTTCCAGATGGGGAGACCCGTCTTATTGTTTCAGACGGGTCAATCCCCCTCACAAAAGAGAAAGTGGGGCAAGTGGGGGGATAATGGATAATTCTCCTACTTGCTCTTTTGTGAGGGGGATTGACCCGTCTGAAACAATAAGACGGATCGCTCCATCTGAAGTAAGACCAATTGTACTATTTTGTAAATATTTAGTGGTAGGAGGTATGGGAATGATAACTAAAACCCAAATAAAGTTTGCATCTATTGTTTGGTTACATGTTAAACATAAGTTACTCTCTCGATTTCGGTCATTTGTTATCCTCTTTCTTTTTGGCTTATTTATACTATTTCCCATATGCTCAAAATAATCCCAACTACATCTAATCCCAAAATAAACCGAACTATAAGGAGCTCTAACTTTAAATAAACTTGGTGATCGGTAACCTAACCAATAGGTGAATGTTTTTCACATTTGACAATAAGCAAACTTAAAGATTGCCATACCATCTTAATCAATTCAATTAACTACCTCACCCTACTTCACCACCACCACCATGTCTACTACGCACCATCACCCACCACAATCCACCAACCCCAATCGGCCACCACAATAATCATATCAACCACCACCAATCTCCTCCCTAACCTCAAATATGTCACCGACTCACCCTTTTTCACCTCATCGACCACCACCGCTATGTTAACCACCACCACAACCTTCACCTAAAAACCTCACCACAATTACCACACCATTTGCAATAACCCACACTCTTTGACTCGTTTTTTCACTCTTTTTTACCTCATTTACCCTCCACCCACAAAAAAATTTCAAACTTTGTGTCCATAATTTTGGTGGGTTCGTTCAATTATAGATCCACATTAGCATCACCAAACTAAATAAAATTGGTGTAAATTTAGAGGGGATAATTGAGAAAGAGGAAGAAAGTGGTCTTGTTGAGGAAGAAGAGGAGACCGTTGTAACACCCTCATATACCAAATAGCCTTACAAGATCTTATTAGTACATCGGGATGTTACCATCTCGGTTGCCCGAGGTAGTACGTATCAAATAGACCATAATAGAACATTACTTATTAAATCAATAGATTAAATATAGTTACATTGTTCCAAAAATCCAGACGACACACCGTCTTAACAATAATCCAATCTAACCAAAGTAAAGTAAAGGTGAATATCTAGGATAATCTAAAAGACTGCGGATGTTATGACTCATTAGTGGCGATCCATCAAGTCCCCCAATGCGAGCTCAACGAATTACATGGTGGTCACCTGCTCACCATTCCCCAATAGATCACAACAGTTTTAGAAAATACAAACGGGGTCAGTAAAAAAATACGCCAATCAAAGTACAAGACAATAAAAGTAACCATCCAACAACCACCAAGTAACAGTAACCGGAGACCTACCGTAGCGGTCACCTCAGCAGCATCAGGCTACCACCGTGACCTGCAAACCACCTTTTGATGCCAGACTGCACCACTGGACATCGAAATTCCCTCTGGTGTAGCGAGAGTCCCGGAACATTAATGTGCATATCCCCCTCACAGCGGGAGAGCTACGAGAGGCGAGCTCGGGGTGTGATCCGTCTCCCGTCGGACCACCAAATAGTAACCAAGTAACACAACTCCAAACTCCAACTCTGAACACCATCTTCATCAACAACAATAGTCACCATCATCAACAAGTAACAACAATCACAGTAGCACATCTAATCACAATGAAAAACATATAAAGTACCGAGTAGGAAAACCCTACTTGTAAGCAATTCCGCAAGTAATCACAAGCCATAATGGTAGAATAAATCACAAGCAATTCCGCAAGGAAAATCCAAACTCCAACATGGAGTTTATTTTCTAAGTAAAAGGATGGAAATTCTACAAACAAGCTTGTGAACTCGTGCGTTCCAAGAGTAAAATAACTTGATTATTTAAAAAATAAAAATATTTATACATTATTAAAAATGTGTTGATATTCATGTTTAAAATTAAATTATTCGTATGATAACTAAATCATGTTATCTAATATTTATTTTGTAAATACCTAATGGTAGAATAAATTAGATACGGACAACATATCTCAACTGAATGTTCGATTCTATTTATTGATAGACCTTCATCACCTTGTGTGTCATATGTATTAAATCCAAGTAGAAAAAAGGTGATATCCATATATTTTTGTGTAGCTAAAAGTGCAAACTAAGTTACTACTCCCCTTTTTTTTTCTTCCCATTTGGCTTTGTGGTCAAAGGTTTATTATTTTAATTTTATCATATGTTACCGATATTTATATTTATCGTTCAAGATTATTTCACAAAAGTATATTTCAACAAAAAATCAACATATAAATGCACTTAAAACACGGTCAAAGTATTGCATTTGTTTAACTACGCAGTAAAACATAATGTAAACATAAAAACGTCATCAAATTTTAACAAAACTTATAGTGATGCACAACAATTAAGCTTCATTATGTACGTTTAAAAGTTCTTTGGTCTATGTTGTAATTAGACCTGGCAAAACTGACCCGACCCGAATAACCCGACCCGATAAGGCTGACCCAAGACCCGAAAGCGACCCGGAATTACCTGACCCGAGGATGACCCAAAACCCGAATTGACCCGACCCGACCCAGACCCGACCCAAACCTTGACTGACCCGAAAGAGACCCGACCCAAAATAACCCGACCCGAAACCACCGACCTATAGACGACCCAATTTGAAATGATCCTAAATGACCCAATTTATTGTGATTATGGGTGATAATGAGACAAGACGGCCCACGTGCAGCTCAAGCTTGGCTTGGTCCAAGTCGGCTCGTGCAAGTTTGGCTTGACGCGGGATTGACTTGAAAACTAACTTGATCATTGTGACCTGAAAATGGCCTAAATAAATCGGATATGAATCTAAAATGTCCCGACCCAAAATGACTCATACCCGAAATGGCCCAAACCCGAAGTGACCCAAACCCGAAACTGACCCAAACCCGAAAGCGACCCGAAAGCGACCCGACCCGACCCGACCCGACCCGAAAGATTGAGTAAACCCGAGATGACCCGACCCAAACTGACCCGACCCAAACCCGACCCGTTTGACCCATTTGCCAGGTCTAGTTGTAATACCCGGATATTTTGGGACCCATAAAGGACCATTGGGATGCGTGAGAGAACCCTTGTCTACTCGGAAGTAAAGGTTGACCGTATGCTAGACCCGGTCGAGTATATGTTATACTCGACCAACTGGAGTTGACTCGGCCGAGTACATGTTGTACTCGTTGTGGTACACGGGGGGACCATGGAGGGGCGCGCTTAGTAGGACAAGAGTAAGAATACGCAATTGTGGAGTCGCCACCAATTTTTATGGGAAATTGGAACTGTTCGAATACTTTATGTCAAGACACAAAGTAATGACATGAACACTAAGAACTCGTTACCCTTAGCACTCTATGTCTAGAATGACTCCCGTGGATGCCAATGAACACGAATGTTCACAGAGATTTGGAGTAAGGGGTGAGGGTACGTATTAGGAAGCTCTTTAATCGAACACCTAATCCCGCCCACCTCGATGGCGGCCTCTACTAATGATTAGGGAAATCGTTCGTACTTGATATGTTGTTGATTATATGCATGTGATAAGCATTTAATTAGTCACGTTTTCCCCTCATTTTCGTCCCCATTTTGGTCCGTTTACACGGATTTGCGTGCCCTTGATTGCATTTTGCTTCCCGTTTTCCCGTGCTATGATTATCGGTCTTAATTTGTAGGAATTAAGGCGGAAATGAAGAAATCGGAGCAATAGGGTCTTGCATGAGTCGGGATTCGAAGATGAGATGAAGAAGTAAAGAATTTAGTCATCAGGTGGCCCAGGCCGGTCCCCAGACCGGCGGCCGGCCCACCGGCCCAGACCACCACTCTGCAAATGAAAGAAGCTGAAAAAGTGAAGAAAAGGCCCAGGTAGCGCCGGCCGGCCTACCGGCGGCCGGTCGACTACCCGGCCTACACCTACATCAGAAAGCCATAGAGAGTCAAATGGTGCTCCAGGCCGGTGGGGGACCGGCGGCCGGTCGACCGGCCCAGACCCCCATTTTCCATACTTAGTGAAATTTTGAGGATTTTGAAGACGGAGTTCCTGAAGTCACTGATGTGCTCCAGGCCGGTCAGAGGCCCGGCGGCCGGTCGACCGGCCGGGAACGCAACATCGCAAAATCCGCCTCTTCTTCTAATTTCTTCCTTAATTTCGAGATACCTATATATACCCCCCCTTATTATTTTGTAAGGAGTCTTTTACATTCCTCTTAGCACAAAACCCTAGAAATTTGTAACCTAAATTAATCCCTAATTACTCTCCTAATATTTTCCTAATCTAGTTTAGTTTCTCTTTTCAAGTTGTTGAATCTAGTCTTTCATTTCATTTTTTGGGGTTTGTATTGAAGACTTGGGTGAAGACATTCCCCCATATTCATCAATATAAGTTTTGTTTGGTATTAAATTTCTCATCTTTTTTATTGTTTATGCAATTAATTTCCATTTCTAGTTTATAGTTCATCTTTTGATTGTTATCTTTATTCTTCTCATAGCATAATGTTGATTGAACTCCCCCTTCCCTTTAGTGCTTTGATTCCCTTTACCATGTGTGAGTAGATTATCCTCTAGGGTTTAGGGGGAGCCTAAGGGTGGATCATGTGGGGTATTAGGTTGGTTAATTAGTAAGTTTGTGGTAAATGATTTGGGTATTGCCCATATGAACACCAAGTGTTTGATGAAATGTGTGAACGAAAGTTGCCATTTTATCAACATGGTTTGATTTTCTCTTAAGCGACGGTGGTAGAGACGATTAGACTAAGCGTTTATATGGGTGATTTGAGACAAATGCGATGGCTTTGTTGATGATTATCGATTGTTGAGACATTAGCAATCGATTTTACTCGAATTATTTACCCATTTGCTAGTTACCCGACTAACCCATTAATCCCCCTAAGGTGAACCCTTCACCCTAGTCTTTCCCTTAATTGTTTTTCGTCTTTATTACTTAGCGATTGCTTGTCTTTCCTAGTTTTTAGTTAACTTTCCAATCCGTCATATTTTAGGCTAGAATAGGATTCAATCGAACTAGTAGTTGACCCCACCATCCTCGTGGATTTCGACCCCTTTATACTACTTTTATTGGGTTATTTTTGATGTTTGTTTTGACGACGAACCGATCATCAAATGGCGCCGTTGCCGGGGAATTATGTTGGTTGGGTGGATATTGTTGATGACTTGGGTTTCTTTGGGAATTTGTTGTGCTTTTGAAGGTGAAGTGAAGTAATGAAGAAGTGCTCCAGGCCGGTCGACCGGCAGCCGGGGTGCCGACCGGCCCAGAGCACTCCAGAAGGTGAATTATGAAGAAGGAAAATTAAGTAGCAGGTGTTCCAGGCCGGGCGACCGGCAGCCGGTGTGCCGACCGGCCTGGAGCTCTTTATCATAGTTGGCGAGTTTTTGGGAAATTTCGAACTGTGTTCTAGGCCGGTCGACCGGCGGCCGGTCTGACAACCGGCCCAGAGCACATCATAGCTGAAACTTTGAAGGTTGATTATTTTGAGCTGAGGTCCAGGCCGGTCGACCGGCAACCGGGGTGCCGACCGACCTAGACTACCTGAACATGCAAAATCAAAAAAACCTGAAAAATCAAATTTTTGACTTGGGGTCCAGGCTGGTCGACCGGCGGCCGGTGCCTGGACCGGCCCAGAACCCTACCCGAGAGCATTATACAACTCGTGAACCCTTGCTTTCTTCTCATTTTCTTCATTCTTCTTTCCTTCTTTCTTCTTCCTTCCTTCAAGCCTCCACAAATCCCCACAAAAACCTCACAAAAACTCACTAAATTCTCAACAAAACTCCACCACTCCAACATTCCACCCACTAATTAACCCACAACATCAAACAAATTCATCCCACACCTCAAAAACCCAATTTTTCCCTCTTTCAATTGATTATAACGAAAATCACCATGGCTCAACAACCACCTCGGAAAAGAACAAGGGCTCAACTTGAGGCGGAGTTGGAGGCTAGGCTCCAGCAAGTGACGGCGGGAATGGGTCCATATAACGATTTTCCGGATATCGTCTTCGTAAGCGAAATCGCAAGAGGTAAATTTCAATGTTTAAAGCGTAGACCTCTTCCCCACTCCCGTTTTATTTGTCGGAATACTATGCGGAACCTCGGCCTTGATACGGTCACTCTTGAGCTTTTCAAAGGTTTGGGTATGGGGAAACTCTACGGTCAGCACTTCCGTACTTACCCCCGTCTCACTTGGGAGTTTTTGAGTTCGTTTAGTCATGAGAAGGATAGGAATACGGGTATGGTCAAAATGGTATCTTTCCGCCTCTTGAATATTGCCTTTAACATTCCCCTTGAGAAATTTTGTAAGGTTTTAGGGGTCAAATTTCATAAGTCGTACAAAGTCCCCGAAAACTTTAATGTGAATGATGTGTGGACTGCTATATCGGGTTTTGAATTTGCGAAGGGAACTAAGAGGCCGACAAATGCTTGCCACAATGCCCCTATTAGGTTTTGGCATAGGTTTATGGGTTGGACGTTGTTTGGGAGAGAGGAGTGTCATAATTTTAGGGCCGATGAGCTTTCGATTTTGGCGGCTTACTTGTTCCAAAAGCCGAACAAATTTGGGGTCAACATCGGTCATCATGTCGTTATCCACTTCCAGAAAATTGCCAATGACCCATTTAGCCCGACCGGAATCCATTTAGGGGGGATTGTTACCAAGATTGCCCATGTCCTGTAGAGATGCTCTTGATGAGCGTAATTTGAGGTGTTTAGGGGGATGCTCCTTGTTGACGGAGGATTACATTTCAAAGAAGCTTGAGTGGGTAGTTAAGAGAGTTGAGGACGGGAAGACTTATTGGAGGATTCGAGGGGTAAATTCTATTCCCCTCCCTAATAGTGCGGCTATGAAAGTGGTTCCTGATAGCGCGCACTATCTCCTCCCCCTTGAGGAGGAGAACCCTCCACCACCACCTGAAGAAACCCCGGAAGATCCTCTCGCTCCAGTTACCGCATTTAGGCGAGATCCTACTGCCCCCGTCACTACATATAGGAGAGAGGAGCGGGGCCCCACTTCCACCACCTTGCCTTATATGAGCCCCTTCTATCATCAGCAGCAGTGGCGCCCTTGGCCCAATTCATCCCAACCCGACGCATCCACTTCCACCACTACCAGTTACCCACCTTTGGATCCCTCCTTGATCCAGTTCATGGCCGACATGACTTTGGCCTCCGAGGCAGCAGCTACGGAGAGAGAGGCAGCGGCTAGGGAGAGAGAGGCGGCAGCTAAGTGGCGAGAGGAGGAAGCTCGGGATAGAGCTCTTTTGTCGCAGCGGATGGACAGGATGTATTATGACTTGGCTCTTGGCCAATACCCTTCTTACGATAATTGGTGTAGGGAGGGGTATAGGGAGCCAGTTGGCCCACATCCGTCCTATTTTATGTGGCCAGAGGGCGGGTATGACCAGGGTTCTAGGGTGTTCGGAGATTTCAATGTTCAGCCAGATTATTATTCTTCTGCACCGGGTTTTACTCAGCCGGTAGTCGATGAGGAGGAGGTGGACCCAGAGATTGCGGCTCAGAATGCCGAGTGGTTTGACAGGATGGGTCCACGGTTCGAGATTGTGGAGGGTGGCGGCTCTGGTTCGGGAGCCCAGGATGTAGATGCGTCTTTTGCTGAGGCCAGTCATGGCCAATTTGATACTACATCCTCTGATTTCACTGGATACTCTTGAGGCCGGAAACCCATGAGTATGATCCCTTTTAATCCAAATCTTCATCATATTTATATTTTCGCATGCATTTAGATAGTTGTATTATATCTTAGCTTAGTCATCCATTTAGTTGCATCCATTTAGACTTGCATTAGAATTTAATTTTGTAACATATAGTCACATATTAGCCTTGCATCCATATAGCGTAGTTGCATTTTGTTTGGTGTCATTTTTAGACTTTCCCGTGGTTGGTACCCCCATGAGGGGCGTGCATTTATGCATTTTACCGCCACGACGAGACTCCGATATGGCACACTAGACTTTCCTGTGGGAGGTACCCCCATGAGGGGCTTGCATTTATGCAACTTACCACCGCAGCGAGACTCTAGATTAACATATAGTGTAGTTTGCATTTACTTAGATCATGACATTGTATTATATCATTTTGCATTTCGTTTTAGGAATTTTATTTAGTTCATGCATTTACTTAGAGCTAACCCTCTTGTATATATTGTTTATATTGTGATTATTAATCAAAAATCAAAAACCCCAAAAACAAGTTTTTATTTTTCAAAATATTTAAAAACCCAAAAACATGTTATTTGCTTTGAATTCACCCCTCACACCATGTAAATACCAAGTGTGGGGAGGGAATTCCCAAAAAATTGAAAAACCCAAAAATTTGTTTTGTTTTCCTTTTCTTTTTTTCCCTCCTTTCATGTTTGAGTCACTTACTCGAGGACGAGTAAGTCGTAAGTATGGGGAGGATTTTATTTCCTTTGTATATATCGTTGAGTTTCGAAAAAAGATGAAAAATGCCTAAAAATCGAAAAATTTGAAAATTTTCCAAAAAATATATGTTTAGATTAGTTTGTATATAGTTTATTTTGTATATATTGCCGTGTGTTTCTTTTTATCTCCATCCATAGGTGCGCCCCACATCATATGAGGCACGAAAAAGGGAAAATGAAGACGCTTTGGTGAGATCTTTCCTATTTCTCTTCTCCCTTATCTCCTTTTCTTCTTATTTGAGGATGAGATGTGTTGATGACGATGTTGTGGATTTTGTTGATTGGCGTGTGTGCCACTTGTGTGCTGTTAGGAGATAGCATTAGCTTATGTGTCATATAGTCGGTTAGAGCATGTGCATTTAAGTTGTATATATGCTAGATTGCATCATGGCATATAGTTGCATTTAGAAAAATGTTTTAATAATTGTCTTTTTGGAAAACTTGTTGAATGTGCATAGTCCCTTTTTGCTACTTTTTTATTCATAAAGTGTTCATCTTAATCGTGGAATTTTAGACGCCCTGGGTTGTGCATTTTTAGTGAGTTTTAACCCGTCTACTAATGCCGAGTCACGAGTTTGCGCTTATTCCACCTCGACACCCTCGATTGATGTGATTATTCCGATGGTAGAAAGGATTCTTAGGTGACCGTTCTTGCTATGCAACCAACCATGATTCATTGTTCTTCCACTTTTGCTAAAAAAAAGGGAAACAAATCAAACAAGCTGAAAATATTGAGTCAATTATCATCTTTTCTTGTTTTCGTCGAGGAAGTGCAAAACGGAACTTCTAGGGATTCTAGTGGGCCCATATCTAGGCCCCCTTTCGATGCCACTACGGTGGGGATACCCCTATTGTTTGTTCCGACCGCATGTCCTTGACGGAAACCGTGTGCTTTCATGCCAAAAATTGCAAACCAAAATGCAAATCAAAAAGAAAGAAAAAGAAAAAGAAAGCAAAGTGTGAAATGAAAAGTTTTGCAAGCACTTGGACTCAATCTCAATTTCCTTTTATCCTTCTTGAATCATTTACCTTTGAAGTTGCATAGTGAGACGGGACGACCCTTGTGTCTCATTTATTTGAGAAACGTGAATTCCATATTCTATTGTGCTTAATAACGTCACGAGGATTTCATTTCCATCTTCCATTTTATCGCTTTTGGCCAAGCAAATAGTAGACGGGGTTCGAAATTTTCATTAGACTTGCACCACTTGGAGGCGAATATTTTTCCATGCTTTATGATATTAGTGGCTTACAAGGATCATGCATTATTTAAACGGTTTTCCTTTTAGATATTTCCGTCACATGGATGAGGCATGTGCTTTTTCTTTTGTTAGATGCATCTTTGTCGTGTTCTTACGTGTTTTTCATTTGGATGCGTCGAGATTTTGAGCAAGCCCCTACTTGCCTTGCAAGGAAGTACTCTACCTCATGAGTATCTCGTTGTGAGTTGAAGGGACGGAAGAGGCCCGTTAATTGCCTACCGTCGGATATTATTAATAGTTTAGGTTGTAGCCTTAGTATTAGTGTAGTATTGAATAAGGGTACTTATGGGTCTCGAATTTTGTTTACTTACTCGGGGACGAGTAAGTCTTAAGTGTGGGGAATTTTGAAAAGCATTTAATTTGTCACATTTTTCCCTCATTTTCGTCCCCATTTTGGTCCGTTTACACGGATTTGCGTGCCCTTGATTGCATTCTGCTTCCCGTTTTCCCGTGCTATGAATATCGGTCTTAATTTGTAGGAATTAAGGCGGAAATGAAGAAATCGGAGCAATAGGGTCTTGCATGAGTCTGGATTCGAAGATGAGATGAAGAAGTGAAGAATTGAGTCATCAGGTGGCCCAGGCCGGTCCCCAGACCGGCGGCCGGCCCACCGGCCCAGACCACCACTCTACAAATGAAAGAAGCTGAAAAAGTGAAGAAAAGGCCCAGGTAGCGCCGGCCGGCCTACCGGCGGCCGGTCGACTACCCGGCCTACACCTACATCAGAAAGCCATAGAGAGTAGAATGGTGCTCCAGGCCGGTGGGGGACCGGCGGCCGGTCGACCGGCCCAGACCCCCATTTTTCCATACTTAGTGAAATTTTGAGGATTTTGAAGACGGAGTTCCTGAAGTCACTGATGTGCTCCAGGCCGGTCAGAGGCCCGGCGGCCGGTCGACCGGCCGGGAACGCAACATCGCAAAATCCGCCTCTTCTTCTAATTTCTTCCTTAATTTCGAGATACCTATATATACCCCCCCTTATTATTTTGTAAGGAGTCTTTTACATTCCTCTTAGCACAAAACCCTAGAAATTTGTAACCTAAATTAATCCCTAATTACTCTCCTAATATTTTCCTAATCTAGTTTAGTTTCTCTTTTCAAGTTGTTGAATCTAGTCTTTCATTTCATTTTTTGGGGTTTGTATTGAAGACTTGGGTGAAGACATTCCCCCATATTCATCAATATAAGTTTTGTTTGGTATTAAATTTCTCATCTTTTTTATTGTTTATGCAATTAATTTCCATTTCTAGCTTATAGTTTATCTTTTGATTGTTATCTTTATTCTTCTCATAGCATAATGTTGATTGAACTCCCCCTTCCCTTTAGTGCTTTGATTCCCTTTACCATGTGTGAGTAGATTCTCCTCTAGGGTTTAGGGGGAGCCTAAGGGTGGATCATGTGGGGTATTAGGTTGGTTAATTAGTAAGTTTATGGTAAATGATTTGGGTATTGCCCATATGAACACCAAGTGTTTGATGAAATGTGTGAACGAAAGTTGCCATTTTATCAACCATGGTTTGATTTTCTCTTAAGCGACGGTGGTAGAGACGATTAGACTAAGCGTTTATATGGGTGATTTGAGACAAATGCGATGGCTTTGTTGATGATTATCGATTGTTGAGACATTATCAATCGATTTTACTCGAATTATTTACCCATTTGCTAGTTACCCGACTAACCCATTAATCCCCCTAAGGTGAACCCTTCACCCTAGTCTTTCCCTTAATTGTTTTTCGTCTTTATTACTTAGCGATTGCTTGTTTTTCCTAGTTTTTAGTTAACTTTCCAATCCGTCATATTTTAGGCTAGAATAGGATTCAATCGAACTAGTAGTTGACCCCACCATCCTCGTGGATTTCGACCCCTTTATACTACTTTTATTGGGTTATTTTTTATGTTTGTTTTGACGACGAACCGATCATCAGCATGCAATGAAACATCCAACATTTTAGTTCTAGGATGTGAATTAGACTATGTCGGTGAACATGTAACTAGCACTCAATTATGTCGAAATTAGGGATTAGAATTAATTACATATGAGAGAAAAGCATAATCATACAATTACAATGACTAAATAAGATTACAACGGATTACGGGATCCACGTTAGAAATATATTCAAAACGAAGATTTGAAGAAAAAAGGAAAAGATTTTAAAACTAATAGACAAATTAGGAGCGATATTATGACTAATAGTTATTTAATTACGTGATTAAAGCTGCCACAAAGCGAGAACAGAAGTTCAGGGACATAATTCAACCCAGAACATTCTTTGGTATATTTGGTATATTTACGGCTCATTGTGTCCTGTTCTTGAGTTGAATTCTGACTAAGAAGTCAGAATCGCGAGCAGTTAACATTCTTTGGTATATTTACGATTAATTATTGACCTATAATTCGAGTAGAAGTGGTTTAATATATTAATTATACTACAACTTGTATCAATAACAAATTCCACAGATTTTATATGAACAAATCAAATATCCAAGACCCAATTTTGACTTAAAGACGAAAAGTTTTATATGAAATACTATAAAAAAAGAAAAGGAATAAAATAACAAAATTGCAGGAATCAGAAGAAGAAGAAGAAAAGTAGGAGCAGGGCAGCCTCTGGAAGAGGCGCAGCAGGCGCTCCGATCCTTCTGGAAGGCTTAGCTGCTACTACGTTTCTTCTCGACGTCTGACGTCTACTAAAAAGGTTTTGTAAAAAGGTTTTGTTTTGAAAATCGATTTTGAACTTACTTCTGATGTGAATCTTACAATAAATTGAACGAAAAATAAATACAAATAAAAGACGAGATTTACAGCCTCAGACTTACATGTTGACGAAACGAGATTAACTAAGTTAACGTTTAGTGATTGCTCGACTCGAATGTACGTAGAACGTGCCCTCGTTAGAGGATTTAAATTTATTGAATTGAATTGATTGATTGTGTAGTACGTGGTCAAATGGGTCGGTCATGCAACGTGACGGGTGCTCAGAAGATATGAGCATACGTGGTCGATTGATCAAGCAAGTAGATGTCGAAAGCTTAGAGCAAAGTCTAGAATGCAAAGAGAGAAGAGAAGGGTTGAACACTCGCGTGCCTAAAAAGTGAGATCGGAGCTCTCCTTTTATAGTAGAAAATGTGAAGAGTTTTAAAATAACACAAACTTATCACGAAAATATTCCGAAAACAGACAAAAAAAGCTGGGGAAGGGGCGCAACAAGAGCTGCGATCCTTCAAAGGGACGCAACACCTGCTGCGTTATTTTCCCATAGGTTTCCTTCTGCGGAAAAAAGATTTCCACTTTTCTATTACGAAATTGTGGTAGATCTATACTGTGGGAAATATCGGTATATTTCATACATGAAATTTAAGGATTATAACAAAATTATAATATATGAAATACGAGTCATAAACGAAAAGCATAAAGATTAGAATCAACCTTTGGTCCTAGCAATATGGCCTAAGAACAAATATCGAAATTGATATTCTCCTAATTGTTGCACCCAAGATGTTCTGAGAAGTGTCTTTTCTTGTGCTAGAAAGAATACAAAAAATTACTGCTAATTTTTGTTGTGAAAGTTATGAATGATCATTTAGAGAAGAAGAGTTTATATAAAACTCTCCTCCTCTCCTATTTTGACCGTCCAAATAGTAGTAGAGTTGAGGTAGGAGTCTCCCTCTTTTTCTTCTACTTGTTTTAGGAAGTGGAGTCAAGATAGGAGTCTTCCTCTTTTATTAATTTAATGTATAATATGTGTATGTATTATTATTGTCATTTATGTTGTCATATATTAATAAGTTCATACAACATTTTGTAGTCGATTTATTAATACCGGTCTGACATCATTTATTATGACAATATCGTATAATATATACGTCAATTATAAATATCATATATTTATAATTTGCTAATTAAATACAAAAGTTTATATTTAATTACGAATTAACATTTAATTCGTTTAAGCTTACATTATTTAATCGTATTAAATAATTACATTATATACATTCATTAGATATAACAATTGATATTCAATTACGAATTTACATTTAATTCGTCTCAGCTAGTATTATTTAATCGTATTAAATAATCGTATCATCATTACATTGACTAACCTTTTAGTCATATACATCGACTAACCTTTTAATCATATAAGGCATCAATATGATTATATTTTCATATAATCATATCTCTCAAACACATCCTTTAGGTGTGACTTTTAGGGACCAGTTGATCACCGCCATTAAAATGACAATAACGTCAAACTTCTAGCAAGCCAATCGTTATCGATAAGCGTTAATCAACTGATAAGAATATTAAGTATACCCTGTGAACCTATAAGAGATTTATACACATTATCACACTAACTGTGGAGGACACTAGCTCCAACAATCTCCCACTTGTCCTTACAAGTGTATGTGCGATAACCGATTCTCATATCCAAAATTTCTCCCACTCAATGTAAAACAATTTGCAAAGTCCGTATTCACAAAGGTCGTATTTTACATGTGATCTATATCAAGAGTGGTTATCCCGACTAGAGAGTAACCTAACTGATAAACGAATCATTATTCGAGCATGGCCATGCATTTCAGTTACAACTCCTCGAGTGGCCCTGAGAAATAACAAAACCTGATAAAGGTTGGATATTTTCTTCAACTCAAATCATGCAGATACAAGCCCAGTATGAAATTACCCAGTAAAAATCTACTTAGCCTCCTGTTACGGTCGACCATGAGAAAGAAACTAAAATCACCCAAAAACTGCCTTAATCTCAAGAGACAGTCGATAGTCAAAAGAATCGACTCTAGGAACACTATGGACGTCCAATCCACGACCTGGCACCGAATGTTCTTACACATTTAGGACTCCATAACGTTGTCACGATGTCCTACGAGGTATCTTTATAACTCGTATCTGTGATCGATCAGTCAACCGTTTGACTTATGGCTCGTTGAACCCACTGATAAGTGATATTTTGTACTAATTAATCCCCCGTTTTAGCTCAATTTCCATACGATTTATGCACTTTGTTAAGTGATTAACGAGCTAATATTGCTATTCTAGTTGTTTTGCGTGTTTTGACTCGTTTTATAGGAAATGAAGCGATTTTGCTATATTTTCCTACTTTATGGAGCAAAGGCACTAGGATACGAGTTTTCAAGGAATTGATGATAGCCAGTTCACGATTTGACTGCGATTCCGCTACATCCTTCCTCAATTGGATTTAATCTTGGACTTTGGCTTTGAACTTCAAAAGGAAACATCAACCCAAGCCAAAAGAAGATCAGCCCAAGCCCAATTCCGTATTGCATTGACCAAGACCAAGGCATAGGATTCCGTGCCTAAGACGAAAAGACGGAAGAATCCATCTTGCACATTTACCCGATCGGATTACCATATACCCGATCGGGTATTTCTGCAAGTGGACGTTACTTAGCTCTTCTTCAAACCGAGCTTAAATGAGTGCATTAATGCTTTGACTAGGGTATGAATTGGACGAGGGATCAGCAGCCATGCAGCCCTATAAAAGCCAATGATCATCACACACAATTATCATCCAATTATCCATTATCATCTTATATCATATACTTATCTCTTATCATCTTTTTATCTTTTAGCACACTTTCTTACAAGTTTTAGAGTATAGTTTATTTCTTAGTGTTCCTCTAGTGTTTTCATAGCTTTTGTTATTGGATATTTGTTCTTTACTTTCGTTCTTATATACTCATATTCCAAACTCGGTAATTCTCTATCTTTTACTATGCAATTTTCATCATGAACTTTAAACTAATTAGTATTGTTTTCATATTGTTGTTGTTAGGAAATCAATCTAAAATTAATCTAGTTAAAACCGAAATATTATTTAACATGTCACATTATAATTTACCTAATCATATAATCATAGAATTCATCACTAGAATCATTATTAATATAATCACCGTAATCACTTTAGTATTTATATTTCATAGTTTAATTTCCTACATTTTTTTCTTATTAATTTACTTAATCACATGATCACATAAATTAGATATAATATTGTAAGATTAACATTGTGTACATAAAATAAATAGAGTTGTAATATTGAAATGATTTACGAGTTAAATGAATTAAAAGAAGAGTAGATACCAATTGAACCATCTAGTTGTTTCTTCCTTTGGTCATACCAAATTCTATAACTATGTTTAGTGGCCATAAGTAATTGTTTGTATTAGTCAGTTTCTATCTTTATAACGAGAGTTGGGATGGGAATTAGGACTGCCAATAGGGGTTTAGTGACCTAACCATGCTGAGAGGACGTTAGGACCCACTAAAAGGTCGGTACGAATCCGAAAGGAATATACCGCTACAAGGCCTAGACAATCATAGTAATTCTAATATTGGTATCAATGAAACTTTTAATTAGTTTTACATGTATTTCTCTTTCACTATTTCAATTTGATTAGTTAGTGTATTTTACCGTTTTAGATAGTTTATTTTATTGTTGTTTAGTTAGTTTTCTTTATCGTCATTTTATTTCTATTCTTAGGTAGTTTACATTATTGTTATTAGTTAGTTTATTAGTCTAGTTAGATAGCCTTTCAATATTGTCATTTAAATATCGCTTTAGTTAGATTTTAAATACTGTCATTCGGATCAGAGAACTTCCCCGATCGGATACGTGACAATCCGATCGGGTAAGTCTTCTGTTTTGAGTTTTACATTCTGCAATTTACATATTTGTCATTTACATATCGTCATTTACATACTTGTCATTTTATTTTATGTTAATAGCTTATACAATCACCTCTAATGACTCGAACTTAAATGAAAATCAATCCATAGCAATTCATAGTTAACACGTACTCCCTGAGGATCGACACCCTACTTTCCTAATTACATTCCTTATGTTGTTAGCCTAAGTGCGGGTAATTATTTTTGTATCGGGACCGCGACATAACCGATCAAATTTTGCACTTTGTTAAGTGATTAACGAGCTAATATTGCTATTCTAGTTTTTTTGCGTGTTTTGTCTCGTTTTATAGGAAATGAAGCGGTTTTGCTATATTTTCCTACTTTATGGAGCATAGACACTAGAGTACAAGTTTATGAGGAACCTATGATAGCCATTTCACGATTTGATTACGATTCCGCTACATCCTTCCTCAAGTTGATTTATCTTGGACTTTGGCTTTGACTTTCAAAAGGAAACATCAACCCAAGTCAAAGGAAGACTAGCCCAAGCCCAATTACGTATTGCATTGACCAAGACCAAGGCATAGGATTCCGTGCCTAAGGATGAAATTGGAAGAGACGGAAAAGTCCATCTTGCACACTTACCCGATCGGATTTCCACTTACCTGATCGGGTATGTTTGCTGCTTAGACGTTTCTTGGCTCTTCTTCTACCAAGCTTAAATGAGTGATTAAATGCTTTGTCTAGGGGATGAATCTGGACACATTTGACCAACCTCTCTTTAATGCAAGCCTTAATGGAGCTTTATTAGGTTGTCTAGGGGATGAATCAGGACACATTTGAGCAACCTCTCAACCCTATAAATAGCCTATCCTCCACACACAAATATATGTACAAAAACACTTCTCTTCTCTCTTTAGTTTAGTTTTTCTTCTTTCTCTCATCTTTCTTAGTTTAGTTTAGTTTTAGTTTTCTCTAGTTTAGTTTAGTTCTAAGTTTTTATGGTTCTACTTGTAATTGGAACTCAAGTTTTCGGGTTTGCATTTCCTATTCAAGTTCTTGTTCCATTTCAATCTTTGCTCATCCTTTTCGGTAATCTTTATTCTCGTTTTACATTATAGTTTCATTTTCTTTTAGTATTTCTTTTATCACGTTTATCGTTCTTAGTTTTATAATCTTAGTTTCTCTTTCATTGTTAATCATGCATAAGTAGTCACCTTTCTAGGGTGTAGGGTAGCCATGTTAGATTGATTAAAAGATGATAATTGGATAAAAGAAATTGAGCCTTTAAAACGTTGTGTCTATGCATGTTTGGATTGTAACGACAGTTAACGACTTCTGGCTGGAAATCATCGACTAAAATGGAATTCTTTTCCAAGGTAGAAATACGCGAATTGAATAGACAAAGCATGATATGGTATATTAAGACCTAGTAAATCGCCTAAAAGCCTGCTAGACCATCTGATCTATGATTGTAATGAACACATCATTCTTACGAACTCACAATGAATTATTTGCATGTTCCAAATCCAATTTCATCAATATGTCAACCTACATGTGTGAACCTACTTCCCTAGATGCTTTTCATCACTTGCTTTATTGTTTTCATTTGTTTTTATTTTGTTTTCATTTATGCTTTATATTAGTTTAGATATCAAAATCCCAAAACCCAGATATTCATTAGATAAGACCAAATTGCGAGACACTTCACATTCTATAGGAAACACCATCTCCCTGAGGATCGACCCCTACTTCCCTAATTACATTAATTTGTTATTAGCCTAGTCTGGGTAATTTATCTTTGTATCAGGCTTGCGACAGGCTCGATCAAATTTTGGCGCTGCTGCCGGGGAGCACGGTTTAGTTTTCCTTTTTCTTGTGATTTTTATCGCAATTAGTTTTATCTAGTCTTTAGGAACCCAAATTCCTTTAGACCTCTCTTGATTTTTCATCTTAGGTTTTCTATCTTATGCCCAGATCTTCTAGACTAGGGACCCCTATTTCTTTAGACCCCGATCTAGAAAGAACTCTGCGTAGGAGACGAAAGCTATTCAACGAATTTCAAAAGCTTCTGATACTTCAAGTTTAGATCATATTCGTGAGAAATAGTCGGATATTTTATCTAATCTCGAAGGAGAAAAAGATCCATTCTCATCTCCATTCACAAAAAACCAATCAAATTTCGAACAACACTCCATCTTCATCTTTACAAAAGAAAATGGTTCGACTTTCAGACCATTCCAAACCCACCGCAGAAACACTTCCAAGGGGTATTGCTACACCCCAAATCGCAGCCCAAAACTTTGAAATCAAACCTGCCTTCATTAACCTTATAGAAAGATGCCAATTTAGTGGCAATGCCACAGAAGATCCCAACCTTCACATCCAAAACTTCTGTGACTATTGCTCCACTATTAGACAAACTGGAGTCACCCAAGGGCAAATTAGAGAGATGCTCTTCTCATTCTCTTTGAGGGGTAAGGCAAAGTTGTGGATACATAGCCTTGATAAGGTTACATTAGGTATCACCGAGTGGGAGAGTTTAGCTCTTGCCTTCTACCAAAAGTACTTGACAATCTAAGAAATGAAACTACGATTATAACAACATGAAAATGAATCTAAATGATATGAATAACAATCACATGGAAAAAAATAAAGGATAATAAGCAAAGGATAAATAAGGAATACCTAGGGACGATCAACAACGAAAATGATAACGATAATAGAAATCCCTTGCATAGAATAATTGTACCTTGAATTAGAACTCTTGAACCCAACAAAGTAGATCACAAGATTGAAATTCTTATTGAACTAACTAATGTTTTGACAAGAAATGGACAGAAATAAACTAAGAACAAAAGACAAAAGAAGAAATGATCTAAACTAGAAAGACTAAAAACTAAAGAGAAAAGAAAAGATTATTCTAAAGAAGATGGGTAAGATAGAGATGGAGATGGAGATTGATATTGATGTGGATATGAGAAAAGAGGGGCTACAACATCTATATATAGTATTAGGGTTTCGTGGAGAAGATGTCGGGCATTAAACACTTAGGACAAAAATATGAGGTTGAAGCCGCCATGCTCGGATCAGCAAGGATACCCGATCGGGTATACACTTACCCGATCGGGTAAGTGGACATCTAGAAGCTCTTGACTAACGTTTCATCTTCCTTTGCTTTGACTTGACTTCCATCATACCCCTTGACCTCTTCAATCGGGTTTGTTGATAGGGTTTGATGTAAAGCGATGATTTCTTTCGCCTAATTGATTGATCTTCCGACAACTACGAAACTGTCTTTGCTTCTTCTCTCTTTAGAATTAGTGAACCTTCTTGAAATGCCTTTCACTTGGTCAAGCTTGTTTCTTCAAATCGTCGGGTTCTAGGCAAATGCTCGGGAATATAGAAAAAGGGCGTAGAAACGTCACTTTCCCTACAAAACAGGTTAGAACACAGGAATTCGCCTAGAAGACGATATTAGCTCATAAAAAGGCTTAACAAAGCACAAATGACATACAAAACCGAGCTAAAGTGGGGGTTAAAATCATACAAATATTCACTTATCACCCACCATCAATCAACTTCACAATATAATTGCCAGAGTTATCAGCTCATTTGGGCGATTACGGACCAAAACAAATATAATGTAATTCAGTTCACTTTGTGGCGTTCAATGTTGTCGTACAATCCACATGAAAAACAAAATATGAAACAATACGATGATGTTATGAATAATATATGAAAAAGAGACATTTATCTAATCCATAAAAACAGCTACTACAACTCAGGAACACGTTTAATTCCCATGGAAATAATGTGCCCTTCATACTTATCATATTTTAACGGTTTAGTGAGAGGGTCCGCGATGTTGTCATCCGAAGCAATCTTGTCTATCACTATCTCCTTTTGCTCCACGTAATCTCGGATCATGTGAGCCTTCCGAAGTACATGTCTAGACTTGTTGCTAGACATAGGCTCCTTAGCTTGGAAGATGACACCTCAATTATCACAATAGATGGTGATTGGGTCATTCGAACTAGGAACTACGGTTAGTCCTTGTAAGAACTGACGCATCCATATAGCTTCCTTTGCAGCTTCCGAAGCGGCATAGTACTCGGACTCAGTTGTAGAATCTGCTATAACACTTTGTTTGGAACTTTTCCAACTGACCGCAGCGCCATTAAGAGTAAAGGCGAATCCAGACTGAGATTTCGAGTCATCTCGCTCCGTTTGGAAGCTAGCATCCGCGTAACCGATTGCGCATAGCTTAGTATCTCGTCCATAAGTCAATACTCAATCCTTAGTCCTTCGTAAGTACTTAAGGATGTTTTAAACAGCCATCCAGTGTGTTTCACCTGGATTGCCTTGGTACCGACTCGTCATACTCAATGCATATGCCACGTCTGGACGTGTGCATATCATGGCATACATGATCGATCCTATGGCTGCTGCATAAGGAACACGACTCATGCGCTCGACCTCTTCCGATGTCTTGGGTGCCTGAGTTTTACTCAAATGCATCCCAGAAGTCATTGGAAGGTACCCCTTCTTGGAGTTGGTCATGCTGAACCTTTCAAGAATCTTATCTATATAAGACTCCTGACTGAGTGATAACATCCGTTGTGATCTATCTCTATAGATACGGATCCCCAATATGCGTTGTGCCTCACCCAGATCTTTCATCTGGAAATGGTTCGTTAACCATACTTTTACCGAAGATAAGAGAGGGATGTCATTCCCAATCAAGAGTATGTCATCAACATACAATATTAAGAAGACAATCTTACTCCCACTCGACTTGACATACAAGCATGGTTCCTCGACCGATCGAGTGAAACCATTCTCTTTTATCACCTGTTCGAAACGATGATTCCAACTCCGAGAAGCTTGCTTAAGTCCATAAATGGAACGCTTAAGCCTGCACACTTTCTTAGGATTTTTAGGATCAATGAAACCTTCGGGTTGTACCATGTACAATTCCTCCTCCAAATAACCGTTTAAGAAGGCAGTTTTCACATCCATTTGCCAAATTTCATAGTCATGAAAAGCGGCAATCGCTAAGATTATCTGAATGGAACGCAGCATAACTACGGGTGCAAAAATTTCATCATAATGTAATCCTTGCACTTGAGTGAAACCTTTTGCCACTAGTCGTGCCTTACAGGTGTCTGGTTGTCATTCTACAGAATGCTTTATCTTATAAAGCCATTTGCACTGAAGAGGTCGTACCTTATCAGGCAAATCAAGAAGATCCCATACGTCATTCTCATACATGGAGTCCATCTCGAATTGCATGGCTTCAAGCCATAGCTTAGAGTCGGAATAGTTCATGGCACCTTTATAGGTAGCGGGTTCGTTACTCTCTAGGAGCAAAATGTCATCTCTATCATTCTTCTCGACCATACCAATGTATCTGTCTGGAGGAATGGAGACTCTACCCGACCTCCTAGGTTCCTGAGGAATATTAACTGTAGCATAAGTTGAAGGAACATCTTCCTCCATCGGTTGCTCGGTTGTTGGTTCTTGAATCTCCGGCATATCGAAGGTTCTATTGCTTGACTTGTTCTCGAGAAACACTTTCTCTAAGAACTTCGCACTAGCCGCAACAAAAACTCGATATTCGGTGGGCGAATAGAAGTAATGACCAAACATTCCTTTTGGATAACCAATAAAGTATGTCTTGACCAATCACGGGCCGAGCTTATCCTCCTGTCTCCACTTGACATAAGCCTCGCAGCCCCAAACCCGAATAAAGGACAAGTTAGGGACCGTTCCCTTCCATATCTCATATGGAGTCTTGTCTACAGCTTTAGACGGACTTCGGTTAATTATTAAAGCAGCTGACAAAAGAGCAAAACCCCATAATGAATCAGGTACTACCGTGTGACTCATTATGGATCGAACCATATCAAGTAATGTTTGATTTCTCCGTTCGGACACACCATTTAATTGAGGTGTTCCAGGTGGAGTTAACTGTAATACTATGCCACAGTCTTTAAGGTGTTGATCAAACTCATTTGAAAGATATTCGCCACCACGATCTGATCAAAGTGCTTTAACCTTTCTTCCCAGTTGGTTCTCAACCTTATTCTGGAATTCCTTGAACTTTTCAAAGGACTCACTTTTATGATTCATTAAGTAGACATATCCGTATCTACTCAAATCATCCGTGAAAGTGATAAAATATCTATAGCCGTCTCTTGCGTTGATTGACATAGGTCCACATACATCAGTATGTATGAGTCCTAATAGGTCACTAGCACGCATTCCAATACCTTTGAAGAAAATTCGAGTCATTTTGCCGATAAGACATGATTCACACGTGCCAAATGATTCGTTGTCAAATGGGGAGATAGTCCCATTCTCAATGAGCTTCTTTACACGTTTTTCATTTATGTGTCCCATACGACAGTGCCATAGATAAGTTTGATCTTTGTCACCAACCTTTACTTTCTTATTATTCACATGTAATATGTCTGTGGTTTGATCTAAGATATAAATGCCATTCATGGAAACTGCTTTGCCATAAATCATTTCATTCAAAGAGAAAATACAGCTATTGTCTTTTATTGAAAATGAAAAACGTCTTTATCAAGCACGGAAACAGAAATAATGTTCTTAGATAAACTGGGTACATAGTAACAGTTATATAAATACAACTCAAATTCACTCGGGAGTTGGATTACGTATGTTCCCATTGAGACTGCAGCAACTTTTGCTCCATTCCCGACTCGCAGGTCCACATCACCCTTTGCGAGAGGTGTGATGTTTTTTAGGCCCTGCAAATGATTACACATATGAGAACCACAACCTGTATCAAGTACCCAAGTTCCGAAACTTGCATGGTTAATCTCAATCATATGAATATAAGATGACATACCAACAGGAGTGACGCGGCCTGCTTTTATGTCTTCACGGTACACGGGACAGTTCCTCCTCCAATGCCCAGTCTTGTGGCAATGGTGGCACTCAATGTCACTGTCCTTGCTCTTTGCCTTGCCTTGTGAGCTACTAGTCTCACCAGGCCCACTCTTACCCTTTCCTGACTTCTTAAACTTTGGCTTCTATACATTTAGGTCGCCATGAGCCTTGCCCTTACCTTCGTTCTTGTTGGAAATCATGAGAACATCTTGCTTCATGATCCCACTCAATTTCAGATCCTTCTCGGTCTGTACGAGAAGTGAGTATAGCTCATGAAGACTTTTCTTCATGTCATTCATGTAGTAATTTGCCCTGAAAAGGGCAAAACCATCATGAAGTGAATGAAGCACACGGTTAATGACTATGCTCTCACTGATTTTGCAATCAAGTGCCTCCAGTTTCTCGACATTCTCAATCATATCAAGAATGTGTGGGCTAACCGGTTGGCCCTTCTGGAGTTTCGCCTCAAAGAAGCAACAAGTATGCTCATAAGTAACGATTCTCGGTGCTTTTGAGAATTCATTAGCGATCTTGGTGAAAATCTTATTTGCACCTTGGGCAATGAAGCGTGATGATCATTATTTATATACATATTTTATGCCTCCCTTAGACGGATTTTACTCGATTTACCGTCTTTCCTTGCTTATTTTTATGCTATTTTAGCTAGAATATAGATTCTGCCGCTTTTGTTATGTTTTAATGCAGATTGGATGCATTTGGAGCTTTTTGAGATGATATGGAGCATGGCGGAGTTGGATCGTAGAAGCTAGGCACGGGAATCGAGGAAGAAAAGAGAAGAAATGAAGGAAAGTGAAGAAAACGAGCTAAAGGAAGGTTTGCTCGATCGAGCAGTCCAACCTTGCTCGGTCGAGTCGTGGTCAGAGCTTGCTCGATCGAGCAGAAGGCCCTTGCTCGATCGAGCAAGTCTTTATTTCGGCGCTTTTTCGAGTTTTCCTTAATTTTAACCTAATTAGTAGGATCTTTTGTAATATAAAAAGAAAGCTCGTCTCATATGCTTTCTTATGCTTTTTAATACTCTTAGGCTTTAAATCATAAACCCTAGTTTAGTTTGCTTGCCTCCGGATTTATTTCATCAAAGACGATTGTCTTTAGTTCATCTTGTAATCGGTATTCTTCAATCTTTCTTAGTTATTTATTTAATTGTCTTCTTGTTCCTTAATTATTCTTTGTTCATCCTTTCATAATTGTTAATCATGTTTACTTTAATTATTATTGTTGTTGTTTATATCGTT
>JAIUZE010016710.1:0-23839 GCA_022085475.1 Heliosperma pusillum
ATTGGGACGTTAATGATGATGTTTGACTTGAGGTTGTACTTTGTTAATAATGAACTCGTGGGCTATATGAGTTGAAAATGACCAAGTATAAGGGAGTATTTGTTAGTCCTTCAGTTAAAGAAACCTTTGAGGTTGTGTTGAATATTTGAGCTAAAGGAATGTTACTATGCTTGAGTTGCAATTCCGCAATTGGGATTCCGTGTTATATGAAAGGATGGATGGATTGGGTTATAATCGATTTGTTAAATCTAGGTGTACCTTACTTTGATGATTTGTGATACGAGGGTCCATTGTAAGAGACCTTTGTTATCGGGATGATTTGCCTTGCTATCACCCTAGGTTTGAAACGAGAAATTTTGTGGATTAAACCTTAAACCTTTACTCGTGCCATTGTCCCTTTTTCATTTCCATTCTTGAATGTTTTTGTCAAGATTAATCTTTAAGAAATCGCATGCTCGTATCTTCTTTCTTACACAGATATCTTCATAACTCTACTATCTGCTTTGTCTCTTCCTTGACCTCGTTATTTTCAGCGCTCCTCTCTTGTAATCTCGTGCCTTATTTATTCCCGTGTTCTCCTTGAGATTCCTTATCGTTTTCTATCTCGTTGCTCCTTCATCTTTTCTCTAGTGGATTGGATATTCCGTTTGTAAGGCTCAGAGAATAAGCGTGATGTAATTTGGGATTCTTTAGTTAGAATATGTGTTTTTGGATTGAGCAAATTTCAGGTTGTATTTGATCATGGAAAATAGGACTTAAACTGTAGGATGAATCCTAATAGTGATAATGTATCTTCTCCTAGTAGTTTTGGATTTGGAGCTTGGTACTCTAGTGTTATTTTGAGAATTTAGTTAATCATGATAATAGTTCGTTGTTGTTGGGTACTATTACGGTTGCTTGGGATTTCATTTGGGAATTAGATGTCTCTAATTGGTGGATTCTAAAAGAGGCTTTGCTTTAGGGTAAGTAAGCCGGTAACCAAAGTTTGAGGAGTTTTGTCATCAATGAAAATCGATTCATTTTGAGTTTTAGATGAAATAGATGATTTGAATATTGCCAAGTGATTGATCATTTGTGGTTTGGAATTAGTAATTCTCTTTTATTCTTAAGGAATCATAGTTTGAGATTGAGAAATGTTCGTTGCAAGCTTTGGATAGTGAGTCCTCAGTTGTTATGGATTATAGAGTTAGAATGGTGAACCCATTTATCTTGAGGATTAGTATCCACCATAGTTTGCTAATGTGACTAATTATATTTGAGGCTTCGAGCGTGGTAATGATCGAATTAAGGATGTTATGGCGTATTAAAGAATCATTATAACCGATAATGGATTGTGGATTTTCCCTCGTCGTGAGACTTTGGATGAGGCTAGTCTGGATCTTAGATGATTATGTTTATTGCTTTGATTGTGTTTTGACTTTCGAAGATGAGAAAGTTCATTGTAAATTTAGGATAATGAGTTTGAAGTAAATTGAACCAAGGATTTTCATGGTAAGTCTCCTTTTACTTGTAGTTGTTAGCGATCATGTTTCCCTAGATATAAATATTTTGGTTGGTGGTTTCTAGTAAGAGTTTTGATGAAACTAAGAAGATTAGAGTACGTA
This sequence comes from Heliosperma pusillum, assembly GCA_022085475.1. Taxonomy (NCBI): domain Eukaryota; kingdom Viridiplantae; phylum Streptophyta; class Magnoliopsida; order Caryophyllales; family Caryophyllaceae; genus Heliosperma; species Heliosperma pusillum. The sequence goes on from JAIUZE010016710.1 coordinate 1,605, forward strand.
ATGAGTCTTTCATATGGATTATTAGTTGTGGAGTCTACCGTGCCGATGGACTTTAGTAGATACTAAATGGATCTGAATAATTAGGTTATTGGCTTGAAATCTGGTGATTATGGAATATTTTTGTAGGAATTCTGATGATTGAAAATGATGAGTTGCAAATTGGGTAAATTGCATTCTCTTGAGGATTTGGTTTATTAGTAGAGTTACACTACTACAAAAACAGGCTATGACAACGGTTAAAAACCGTTGTAATATTAAAAAGCGGACATTGTTAAAGCCTCCGTTGTTAAAGGTTTTAACAACGGTTCCGATTTAATGAAATTACCGTTGTGAATAGTTTTAACAACGGTACAAAGTCGTTGTTATTACTAGATAACTGTTGTTAAAATATGTGAATAATTATGGTGGGAAAGATACGAAAACGGTTCTCTTAAATAAAACCGTTGTTAAAGATATGATTAGTTTTGGTGGGAAATATTATAACAACGCTATTGTTTTTTAAACCCGTTGTGAATATAGTTAATTACAACGGAGTATATTAAACAAGCTGTTGTGGAAAGCTTTAATAACAACAGGTATATCAGAGTACACCGTTGTTAAAACGTGTGAATAGTTTTGGTGAGAAATATGTAACAACGGTCTGTTTACTAAAACCGTTGTTAAAGGCCGATTAGTTTTTGTTGCGGAAAGATTATAACAACGCTTTAATATTTCAAACCCGTTGTGAATATTGTTAATTACAACGGAATATAATAAAGAAGCCGTTGTGGAAAGTTTTAATAACAATAGGTATTTTAGAATACACCGTTGTTAAAGGTATGATAAGTTTTGGTGGTAAATATATTACAACGCTTTTAATGAATTTTGAAAAACCGTTGTTATTATTTTTATTATTGTTTTTGAAAAAATTGTAATTTGTTCCCCTGCCAGTGAAAATCCTGCATAAATCAGCAGCAGTAGCAGCAGCACGCATAAACCAATTTCAGAAGCAGCAAAATGATATATCTATATATAAATCAGAGCAATTCATGTACAGCAGTACAGCAAAATGCAGCAAAATGATATATACAACCAAAATGATCTCTTTCAGAGCAATTCATACTTACAACTTGCTCTAATGACTTCTACAAATTAAAGTTCCCTATCTGCTTCCAAAATAATCTAAGTTTCATTTATTCTTTCTTACCATAATGTTCAAGGAGGTATTTGCCCCACAAGTCCCTTACCTCGTCTATATTGTGCTTAGTGTACTCAGGGACATGTGGCGTGTTGAGTAAATACTGCGGATAAAACAAATAAAAGACATCGATCAGTAGGGTAACAACAGTATAGGCATACATAATTAGCAACATCGATCATATATATATAGCAGAAAAGATATCAGCTCTAATGAAAAAAAGTAAATAATAGCTACATTAAACTACTAACTCTTTCTGGAATGTTGATATATCTTCGCCTAATAATCTCCAACATGAAACGACAAACGTAGTATCCACATTGTATGCTATCCGGCTGTTTAGGGACCTATTATTACATAATAAACGAAGAGACGAGAAGGCAATTACCAATTAGTTTAATGCGTAATTAAAAAAGACAGATGTATATGCGTAATTAGTTTAATGCACTTAATTATTAAGGTATTGTATTTGCGCGTACGTACCCCTGTTATCGTAATAAAAGTAGGGCCATCATCAGAATATTCTGTCGGTTGATCGCCGGTTGCTCTTTTCTTCTCAAAGGCCCTTTAAAAAAGGAAAGAGGCCGAAAGTCACATAAACTTACTTAATAATAATAAATGAAACTTAATATTATGTGCCAAATCATCAGTATTATAAACTTACTTAATAATCAACTTCTTAAAGGTCTCGGATGGTTGTCTATGCAAAGAGTCCAACCAAAATACTTTCTTCTTGGTCGGATTGATCGCTGCTAGCACCCAATGTCTCCTAGATCGAGAGACACATCATTATTAACAAGCACAACATGCATCATAACCAAACATATAAAAATGCAATTGTATTTGGAATCGTAATATTAATTATATATTACCCGACTTCATTATAAGGGGCAAAAATGAGCTTATTGTTTTTCGCCAATTCCGCAGCAATATAATCTACACGTTCTTCATACGAAAACATCCCGATATGCATAGATAAAACATTTGGGCACAGGAATCCGTATTGAGCAAGTGGATTATTGGTCTCGGGGATCACAACCGAGTTCAAGTACCTACATGACGGTTTTAATTCCGATATTAAAAACACTATATCTTAGTCAGAATATTAGAATACTGCATGATTTAATTTATTAAGAAACTTACTTCATCCAAACATATAGGTGTTGGACATCAATCTCGTCAAGGCCAGCCCAAATGGCTAAAATTTCCCATGACAGATTTGCTTGACGTTCTACCCCTACAATATCATCCTCGAGCGGAATAATTATTAATTGCTCGCTTGCTATGTGATCACCAGCCTCCTTATAAAGGTCCATCATCATCATTGTTCGTACTTTTTCCATGTAAACGTTCCCATGATATTTAGTACGGCATAGACTCCTGACCTTTTTCAGCTTGGGGAAATGATGCGGTGTGCTACCTTTCACAACCTACATGTGACTAACTAAATTAAGTTGCTCTTTCAATGATGAGGCGATAGTAGAACTTAAAATATAAAGAGAGTTGATTAAATACCTCATCAAGTTGTTGTTTTGACGAGGTAGTAGAAAGATTATTGTCTATCGAGTTAGACTTATCCATGTTTTTTGTTACCTACAAAACAAAAATATAACATATAAATTTCACTATTTATGAAGGTGATGAACAAAGACAAAAGGCTGGTTAAATTAGATGTATTTTTCTAACCCCGGCTACATTCTGTTGAATTTTTTGATCACGAGGCAGGAAAATGTGGATATTAGGCCATTGGACAAAACAGTTAACCGCATCTGCCAGAATTAGAAGTTCGTCACGGACTGGGACGGGCAGTTTACGGGTTTCACAGCCCTTCGCGACTACCGTTATCTCCACTTTTGCATGATTCGGCAAGAGTGGTACGCCATGAACCAAGATGGTTTCCGCTGAGTCATTGGGCTTTGGGTATATGATGAAACCCCGGGCAACACGAACCACATCCTTGGATGAAGGGTCGGTGAGCATAACTACCCGCTTGTTTTTGGCCTGAAGATTACACATTATTTACTAAATACCAAAATATAATAGATATCATAAATGATCTATATTGAGTATATAATGTAAAGTAGTTACAAGTATTTATTGTTGGTGGGTAGGCTATTATACTTGAACATGTCCAGACCAGATTTAGCACTGACAGCATATACTAACTTCTTATATTCTACATACCTCATTATTGTCACCCGTCTTCTCTGCCGGCTCCTCAAGTTGCGTCCCCTTTTCAGAGTTATTTACCTTATAAAATTAATTAACCAATCAAAGGCATGGCTGCTGGAAAGAACAAATGCAGAGGTTCAAAATGGTTAAGTCGTATTTACCTTATCGGCTTGAGGTATCAAAACCTCAGCAGCATTAGGTACCTCACCCGTCTCCTCAAGTTGCGTCCCCTTTTCCGACTCATTTACCTAATAAAATAAATCAATCAAAGGCATTGTTGCTGGAAAGAACAAATGCAGAAAAAAAAAGTCATATTTACCTTATCGGCTTGAGGTATTAAAACCTCGACAGCAGTAGGTACCTCACCCATCTTCTCAGCCGTCTCCTCATGTATTGGCAAGGTAGTAGTGTCTGCCTCTTGACAAATCTGTTGCACTACCTCACCCTTTTTAATGACATCCTCCATCATCTTCAATTCTTCTTCGGAAGGCTTGCCTCCAGAATTCATCTTCAGTATCACGGAGGCCAATAACTGAACCTGCACGCCCAAAATGTAGAATCAGCATTTTGTTAAAACAATAACATGTGAATTTTAAATGACAATAACAAATGGTACCATGTCAGTCTTCCCCTTGTTTTTCTTCTTCTTGTTCGAGCTTGTTGTCCCATAATATTTCGTGACTCCGACATGTAATGGGACGCCCCTCAATCGACCTGGATGCTCAGGACGGCCGATCGCTCTAGCAAGAACGTCGTCACGACCACTCGGAGTGAATTTCCCTTCCGCAACCTCCTTCAGAACATTCTCCTATAATATATTAAATAAACTTAATTTTATTTTTGTTACTAAAATAAATAGATAGTTAGACATACAAGAATTGAACAATATGTAAACATAAATTATAGGATCTTGATTAAAGCAATAATTACTGAAAGGTACTTACGTGGTGGAGCCATCAGATCTGATAATAAATCACTTGAGAAAGATAAAGAATAAACCCTTATTGCTTTGCCTTCTCCTACCTTCCTTATTCTCTAATTCACTTTCTTTCTGTGTGTTGCTGATATAAATGAATTAGGTTAAAGCACAAACAGGTGTACTTATATAGAGAGGTGGCAGGAGGGGCTTTATGGAATAAGTAGTCAGTTATGTAAATAGCCTGTAACTATTTACCATAATCTACTTAAACTAGGACTCCTAATAAAAACCCGAAACAATATATTTAACCATTATTTAATTAAGGCAACTAATATCAGTAATTAGGTCCACACAATAGAGAATTAAATATTAATATAATAATAATTCTTACATTCTCCCACTTGGACCATATTACTGATTAAAACATAATGTCACTCTTCATTGTAACATAAGGCGCGTGGACGGTTAAATGAATACATAATGGGTTTATCTTAATTACCCTGATCATCCCTGAACAACTGGTTGAGTCATGGCGGAGACACTACTATAAAAGAGAAGTGGTCCTTCCATGTACTACGGACCAATCACTTAGAATAATCAGTCTGTACAAGGAGCAAACATAATCCCCAAATAATGTCCTTGAGGAAAAGGACTAATTCTGTTAATCGTGCAAGAATAATGTATACAATAACAATAATACGATACAGAAAAGTGTTCGGAAATCATCATCATAATAAAACATAAATTGATTAATCAAAACATAAGTGTCATTATTACAAAGCATTAGCATGATCCATACATAAACGAAAAGCCTTAATGATTATCCTCCAGACCCATATCAATAGCATGCTTCAAAAATGTCTTTGGAGGTAATCCCTTAGTTAAAGGATCTGCTATATTAGCACTAGTCATAATGTGCTCAATTGACACAGTGTTTTTCCGAACTTCCTCCTTAACTGACAAGTATTTCATTTTCATGTGCTTTATTCCTTTAGAATACTTGTCATTCTTCGAAAAGAAGACAGTTGCGGTATTATTACAATAAATTCTCAACGGCCTTGCAACATAATGCATAATGCTAAGCCCTGTAGGAGAATTCCGCAACCATAAAACTTGAATAGTAGCCCCAAAGCACGCTACAAATTCAACTTTCATAGTGGATGAGACAATAATTGTTTGTTTAGCACTTTTCCAGGAGATTGCTCCCCCAGCTAAAACAAACACATAACCAAAAGTGCTTTTCCTTGAGTCCACGCATCCACCAAAATCTGAGTCAGCATATCCAATAACCCATTTCAAGATTGGACTGATATCGACCCAACATACCTACTGCAAAACTTATGTCAGGTCTTGTACAGACCTGCGCATACATTAAGCTTCCAACCAGAGATGCATAATGAAAGTTTTTCATGGTATTTCGTTCTAGCTCAATCTTAGGATACATACTTAAGTTGAACTTATCCCCTTTCTGAATAGGAACTTCATTGGGATTACATTTTACCATGTTGAATCTTTCTAAAACTTTACCGATATAGACTTTCTGAGACAACCCTAATGTCCTTTGTGATTTGTCTCGAGATATTTTCACCCGGATCACATAGGACGCCTCTCCCATATCTTTCATCTCAAAGTTGTTTGATAGGAAATCTTTAGTTCGACGTAATAGTCCTAAATCACTGCTTGCTATAAGTATGTCATCGACATATAGGACCAAAATGCAAACTTACTCCCACTGATCTTCAGGTATATACACTGATCAACAGTGTTTTCTTGAAACCCAAAGGAGATAATGGTATTATGGAACTTAATATACCATTGTCGAGAAGTTTGCTTAAGTCCATAAATGGACTTCTTTAATATACAGACCTTGTCCTCTTTGCCATCAATAATGAAGCCTTCAGGCTGAGCCATGTAAACTTCTTCTTCCAAACTCCCATTCAAGAATGCCGTTTTCACATCCATTTGATGTAGCTCTAAATCAAAATGAGCTACAAAAGCTAAATTGACCCGTAATGAATCCTTCTTAGAAACTGGAGAGAAGGTTTCATTATAATCAATGCCTTCTTTCTGATTAAAGCCTTTAGCTACTAGTCTGGCTTTATGTCGTTCAATATTACCCGAGGAGTCGCGCTTGGTCTTAAAGACCCACTTGCAGCCGACAGCCTTATGACCTACTGGTAAATTGACCAACTCCCAGACCTCATTCTTAGCTATAGGCTCCATCTCTTCTTTCATGGCATTAATCCATTTATCGGAATCATTACAATTCATAGCTTGTGAAAACGTAACCGGATAATGTCAAATTCACATTATTGTAGATATAAATAGTCATCTGAAGTAGTTGGCTTTCTAGGTCTTGTGGACCTTCTTAATACTATTTCAGGAGTTGTATCAACAACTTCAGTGGCAATGTTATCATTCGGGAGTAGAGGGTCATCAACGTTAGGTTCCACAATATTGACTGGGTCAACATTATCATTATGTGGAACTTCATCAATTGAAATTGGGGGCAGAGACTCTGAAATTGCCACCCTAACTTCATTGACTATGACATCCCTTACCTGATCACTCCCACTAACTTCGCCATTCTCAAGGAATTTGGCATTTCCGGTTTCCACAATTCTTGTTCTGTGTGTAGGACAGTAAAACTTATACCCTTTAGACTTTTCTGGATAACCGATAAAGAACCCAATAATGGTTCTTTGATCGAGTTTCCTTTCATGTGGATTATAAATGCGTGCCTCTGCTGGGCATGCCCATACATGCAAATGTTTAAGACTCGGTTTCCACCCTTTCCACAGTTCAAATGGTGTCTTTGAAACTGCTTTACTGGGGACCCGGTTTCCAACATACACAGCAGTCATAAGGGCATGCATCCACAACTTCAAGGGTAAATTGGTATTACTCATCATTGTCCTCACAGCCTCTAATAGGGTTCGATTACGTCTCTCAGTTACACCATTCATCCATGGAGAACCAGGATTTGTGTACTGAGGGACAATACCCAAACTTTCAAGGAGGTTTGCAAAGGGACCAGGATGTTGTCCTGATTCATCATATTTGCCATAATATTTACCACCTCTATCTGACCTTATGATTTTCACTTTCTTTCCCAATTGTCTTTCCACCTCCTTAATGTAAACCTCTAAAGCGTTTACTGATTGAGATTTTTCATGCAAAAGGTAAAGATAACAATAACGTGAATAATCATCGATAAAGGTGATGAAATATTTCTCTCCGCTCATGGAGGGAACATCAAATGGACCACAAATGTCTGTATGTATAATTTCTAATAGAGCAGTGCTTCTTGTGGACCATTTCTTGGTGTGTTTGGTTTGCTTACCTTTAATGCATTCCACACACGTCCCAAAATCCGTAAAATCAAGAGAAGGTAACATATTGTTTTTAACTAATATGTTCATTATTTCTCTTGAAATATGGGCCAAACGTTGATGCCACAAGAAGGAGGAACTTTCATTAGAGCCTGTATCTATCCATCATGTATTAGAAGGAATTTCATCATAATTTGATTCGAAACATACTAAAGCCAAGGCTTACCCTTCTTTTTGAATCAATTCTTATGCTTTATGCAGTCTTGCTGAAAGTGCCCAGTTTCCTACAGAAAGAGCAACTTTCCTGCTTCTTAATTTCCTTCTTCTTGCCAGATGCAAACGGTTTATCAGAAGGGCTTGACTTAATGCCCTTTCTGTTTCTAAACTTACCTTTGGATTTCCCGCTTACATGATGCACATGAAGTGCCTGGGGCAAACCACCATTCTTACTTGAGGCATCAGCCTCATCTTTCTGTTTGATTCTTGCTGCTTCCTGAACCAGTTTATTGGTCAATTCATTAACACTCCAAATTTCTTTAACGGAGTTGTAATGAAGGTGAAAAGCATCAAACTTATCTGGCAGAGAGTTGATTATAAACTGGGCAAGGAACATCCTCAACTTTCATGCCCAGTTTTCCCAATTTAGCTGCCAGATTCGTCATATGCAGCACATGTTGCTGCATGGTGGTCACATTCTCATTATACTTAGCAGTGGTAAGTTCAGACATAAGTCTTCCAGCTACCGCTTTCTCGGTAGTCTGAAAGCGTTCCTTAATGATTTCCATGTACTTACTGGCTGTAGTACAGCCTGTCTCCGAAATGGAGGACTTAAAGTTTGGTGCAGTGGTAAGTCGTAAGAACTTTAAGCAAAGACTGCCAGGTTATTGAGAGAGCTTTGCAACGGTACTGCATTATGAACAATGCTCAGAACATTAGGCTTTGAGTTTATCACACAATAGCAATTATGACTAAGACTTGAGACTTAAATGAGTAACTCATAAACATTCATTAAGCAAGTGCAGTATCTGTGGACAACCTACGCATGCTTAATTACATAATTAAGTATACTCTCTTTAATGAGTGTTTCACTTTAATGTCAGGTTACCTGTGGGTAAAACCTTAATACAAGTTATTTCACCCCATTTAGATGCTTAGTCGGATATTCACTGCATAATTTGAGTCCACTGTGGTGAACATCAACATAATGTGAATGCCCAATTTAATTACGTTATGAGATCTGTTCGCGTACGAGATGAAATCACTGTGGTGAATTTCAACTCGTCATAATGCGAAAGTCTCCTTTAATCGATACATAATATATAATTAGTCTTCAATAAGGATGTATGCTTAGTCGGATATTCACTGCATAATTTGAGTCCACTGTGGTGAACATCAACATAATGTGAATGCCCAATTATATTATGAGATCTGATCGCGTACGAGATGAAATTACTGTGGTGAATTTCAACTTGTCATAATGCGAAGGTCTCCTTTAATCGATACATAAGATATAATTAATCTTCAATAAGAATGTATGCTTAGTCGGATATTCACTGCATAATTTGAGTCCACTGTGGTGAACATCAACATAATGTGAATGCCCAATTACATTATGAGATCTGATCGCGTACGAGATGAAATCACTGTGGTGAATTTCAACTCATCATAATGCGAAGGTCTCCTTTAAGCATAGTAACATAATATTATGCGAGCATGCAATGAAAACGAACAATAAGTATTGAAACAGCACGGGAAGACCTCGACCGAGTAAAACATCAGCTCGATCGAGTAGAAAATAAACTTAAACACCTCGATCGAGAACAACTTTAGCTCGATCGAGAAGAAAATAAAGAAGAACCCCTCGATCAAGTACAACTTTAGCTCGATCGAGTACAAGGCAAAACAAGACCCCTCGATCGAGTAAACAATAGCTCGATCGAGCAGGATCAAAATCATAAGGGCTCGATCGAGTAGAACATTAGCTCGATCGATCAGAATTATAAGCATAAGGGCTCAATCGAGTAGAACATTAGCTCGATCGAGCTACATCATTATTAAACAAGGCATCTCGATCGAGAAAGACTTTAGCACGATCGAGAACAAGGCAAAAGGGAACCACTCGATCGAGTACACCATCAGCTCGATCGAGCAGAAGCAAATCAGAAGAGACTCGATCGAGCAGAAGCATAAACAAACCGGCATTCATACGCATAATAAACATAATAATCATTCAAATCGAATTAGGCAGCGCAAAACATCATCATAAATAATCATCATAAATAAAATAAAACGAAATAATTCGATTAGGCAGCGGAAACGATCATCATAACAGGATACGCTATCAATTATGAGGGTATACAATAAATTACGAATGAATGTTACAACATCATGATTAAAACATTAAATTCATTCATAAAAACATAATTAGAACATTAATCAGAATTACAACTATAATCACAACCATGCTCTGATACCACATGTAAACATAAATTATAGAATCTTGATTAAAGCGATAATTACTGAAAGGTACTTACGTGGTGCAGCCATCTGATCTGATAATAAAGTTACTTGAGAAAGATAAATAATAAACCCTTATTGTTTTTGCCTTCTCCTACCTTCCTTATTCTCTAATTCACTTTCTTTCTTGTGTGTTGGTGATATGAATGAATTAGGTTAAAGCACAAACATGTGTACTTATATAGAGAGGTGGCAGGAGGGGCTTTATGGAATAAGTAGTCAGTTATGTAAATAGCCTGTAACTATTTACCATAATCTACTTAACCTAGGACTCCTAATAAAAACCCGAAACAATATATTTAACCATTATTTAATTAAGGCAACTAATATCAGTAATTAGGTCCACACAATAGAGAATTAAATATTAATATAATAATAATTCTTACACAATAAAGTTATTAAAAACCCGTCTTAATAAAAATAATACTTACTATGTTGGCCAAGACTTCCTGATCATATTCGTTACATGTTCGGGATCCTTTAGGCGTGTGCCCTTCTTTATAAGTTACGTGCCGATTCAAGTCGGTCACACCCTTTGACACCTACACGTTAACTCAAAAATAATATATGTATACATGTATATCAAGTCCAAGTATGATTAAAAAAATCTAATATATAGATGCTACTTACGAGATTTTCTTCTATCAATCTGTAACGGCCTCGAGAACCATAATATACCCCCCGCTTCTGTGAGATGTTAGCACGATTTCTGGCGCTAACGCTCTTCAAATCATATAAAATCGCAAGTAGATGAGACAATTAGAAAATTATAGATACAAGTAGAGTTGTAGAAAAATGTAACCTGAAACTTTTAGAAAAATGTAACCTTAAGTAGAGTTTTACAAAAATGTAAACATATGACATGGATACTTAACCTGAAACTTTTCAGTAGCTCGTTTCGCCTTATAATTATCCCATTGTTGCTGAGTGATGTTGGGGTACTTTGTCGGTGGGCTCTTATGCATCTGCCTCGTCTCCTTGTCGACATACAAGTGTAATTTGGCAAGGTCACACCTCCACGGCCTTAAGACTGCCGCTGCCTTACGTAATAGATACTTATCATGGCAGTCTGGAATATCGAAAGCTTCCTGCATCATCATCATATATACTAATAAGCGGCTGTCTAATATAATACCTTTATACGAACCTTTATACGGCTTCCTGCCTTATGTAATAGTAACTTATGCAAAATAAAATGGTGTTTAGCTAAAGATATTATCATACCTTTATACGGTTCAAGAGTAACTTCTGCAATGCAGGATTTATATTCCTGAAATCATCTAAATCAATAGGCGCAAACTGTTTGGTTGTAACTCCAATCCAAGTGGATAAATGGCTAGCATTTGGACCAGTAGGAACACCTTTCACACTTCATTTTATTTCCATCGGCGTTTTTGCCGCTATAGCTGCAAGGGCTGCAGAGCACTTCGAAGCACCCCTCTCACCAGGCTTATCCCCCTTATCATTGTTTTCTACTCTTTTCCGTTTTTCACCCATGATAATCCTAAGACACTAAGACCTTCAAAAGAAATGAAAATGTAACGGAACAGAGTCATGCATACAGTGATTCTAAAACCCTAAGACCTTAAAATGAATGAAATAGTAACTGAACAAATAAAGAGTCATGCAGAGATTCTAAAACTCTAAAAACTTAGAAAGGAATGAAACTAGATGATAAAGAGAACGATAAATAGAAAATGAAAACAAAAAGATGAACTTCAATCTTAAAACCCTAAAGACGAAACACAAAAATTACATGATAAAGAAAATGAGAACAGGGTGTTGATAAAGAGAACGAGCAGGATGATGATCACGAGTACGAGGAGGATGATGATGATAATAAACAAAAAGATTTGTGTTGTAAACGAGGATGATTGTAAACGAGGAGGATGATGATGATAATGTACGTGTGTTTAATTTACTCTATAGGATTGGAAATTATTTTTTATTAAGAGAAACTAAAGGGTTTCTTACCATAATGTTTGAGAAACTATTGACAACGGTTATACTAAACACCACCGTTGTTATAGAGTAATGACAACGGTTAAAGAACACACGTTGTAGAAAGTAATAACACTATGACAACGGTTTCTTTAATATGACCCGTTGTTGAAAGTAATAACAACGGTGGTATTATAAAGAACCGTTTTTTATAGATTATGTGTTTTTTTTTTTAATTTTTCATATACGCGCGCGCGGTATCAAAATTTGAGGCACGAAAATAAATTCATTAATTACGTTTAATTTATTTAACTTTGCTCTAAATTTAATTAATTTATTTAATTTTATAATATATATATAGGTATAGTACATCATAATTGTTATGTTATTTAAAGATTGGAATATTATAGGCGTAAGTTACGTTTAATTATTAGCTCGGATCGGGTTTGGCCTGGGAATCAATTCCGATCGGGTTAGATTAGGCGGGTTTGTAATTAATAACTTTATCGATCGGGTTATTATTAGTTTGGGTTGGGGAGGGTCCTTTCGGCTTTCGTATCTGTTTCGGGAATGTTTATAATTGGGCGGGTCGTCGATAATTTCCGGGTCAAGCGGATGTGGTTATATATATCGAGTCTAGTGATTCTCGAATCGGGTCATTTTCTTTTTAAGGTACTGGTTATTATAATCACGCATCACTAGCTAACCTGAAACTGATTGGGTGGCCAGTTACGGATCGGGCAATCCACTATCTAGAGCTAGTAGCTACTTCGGGTCGATCGCTTTTGGGTCAGGGGCACGTGTCATCAGGTGGTTTTGGATCGGGTGGTTTCGGAACATGATGATAATATTGATGATATATAATACTGATGACTTCCGGATCATTAACCTCGTACTTTGCAATAATAACATATTCATCAATGCATGCAAGTATTATATATACACGTCAATGTTTCCCAAATTAAATAATGGGGTCGATCGACTTCGTTCAAGTACGCTAAAAGGGACGGATATATTGATGCATATATATATATGCTCAAATTAATTAAAAGGGACGGTTTTTTGCTTTTTACCACCTATAATATATTATTGGGTTCAAAAGTTTAAACTTACCACCTATTTAGTCCGATCTTTATAATCAAATAACTAATCACATAAAATTGAAGAAACCGGCCCCTTACAATAATCCCCAACTATTTTCCATTAATTAATTATCTTTACGGTTTTTGTTATTTATCGTCTCGCTTAATTACGTTTTATCAACAAATGGTTATTTTCATATATTGACGGCCATCAAAACTACCCCACATACATTTATCACTAATTATTACTTATCACCATACCCCACATTATTTATCACTTATTATACTTATTACGTTTTATATATCAACAAATAAATGGTTACTATGCCATATTCCGATCGGGTTAGATTTGCAGGGTACGTAACTTTACCGGGTTAGTTTGGGTCAGGGAGCGAGCGAGGGCCGGGTCCTTTCGGCTTTCGTGTCTGTTTCGGGATTGTTAATTGTCGTCGATCATTTTCCAGGTCAAGCACTAGCGGATGAGGTTATATATCGAGTCGGGCCGTTTTTGCATCACAAACCTGAAAATGTCCGGCCCAAAATTAATTAGCTAGTATCGGGTTATTTAATTTAATTCGATAGAAATCTTTATTTATTATCCGCGTGATTATTAAGTATCATTTTCGGGTCGGATCACTTTTAATTATTAAGTATCATTATTAGTATACGTGTGTTACTTCAAAATAACCCTAAACCCTAAACCCTAAACCCTAAACCCTAAACCCTTATTTATATACTTCTATATATATATATATATATATATATATATAGTAGATTATCGCTATTGATCAAACATCAAAATATTGAACATCAATTCAAACACTTTAAACAACATTCTTTCTCATTGATTTCATTAGGAATAACCTAGATTTTATATTAAAGTACATTACATTCATCCGACATCAAATAAATAAAGATGTTAAATAATCCGGCACAATTCCGGTTAAGAGTAAAAAGCTTTTCTCACACTGCCACCAACAATCCGGAACAATATTGATGATACTGATGACTTCCGGATCATTAACCTCGTATTTTGCAATAACAGATTCAATGCCTGCAAGTACACGTCTTGCATGTGGAGATAAGGTAGGACGGGTACAGCTCAACATATCTCTTGCGGCATCCAACCTGCGAGTATAAGGCCGACGTGGGTAGCCATAGGACGATGATGATGACGACGCTTGGTTGACAAGTCGGACTGCTTCACGCCTCTCAATCCAATAATCCCTTCGATGTTCAATGGATGCTTTAATCAATGCTGGTTCTGCTGTTGTTTAATCACGGGTTTGGACTGCAATATCTTTTAATTAAAAATAATAATATTGAGCAATAACAACGGGTATTGGTTAAAAACCCGTTGTTATTACTAACCACAACGGTTTTCGTGACCATAACTGTTGTGATAGAGTAATGACATCGGTTCATCATAGCCGTTGTGATAGAGCAATTACAACGGTTATTGGTTAAAAACCCGTTGTTATTACTAACCACAACGGGCCTTTGTTTATAACCGTTGTGGAAAGTTACTGCATATTGCAGTAAGTGCATTGACTACATAGGAAATGTAACGTACTGCATATTCACACATTTACTCAATCAATAACGTACTGCATGCATGTGAATGTATAGTCATTTTGGGATTTGTAAATGCATGTGAATCAATGCCTTCATGTGAACCAATGCATGCATGTGAATAAATAACTCCAATAAATAACTCTCTATAAATACAGCCTCAATACAAGCAGGTTATCAACCACATACAAAATTCCGAACTCTAATCAATAACATATTTGCTAAACCATACAAAATTTCCCAGCCTCAATACTAACATCAACCATACAAAATGTCTGAAACTTTTACTAAACCATATGCTTGCATCATGAAACAAATGCCTTCTCATATTGAGGGTGGCTACGTTGTGTGTAAAAGCTACAAGAAACTCCGTGATACGCTTATTCGAAATGGCTACTTAATCAAGAAGATGAGGCCAAATTATCATCGCAGGTACTTTACAGGGGAACTCGTTTTCGAGTTTGGGATGACGGATGCTCATCGTGCGTCCGCATTCAAACTGGCAAGAATGTTTGACAAGGTCGGGCATGGGCGAAAAGATTTTATTGAGAGCACGGACCACCAGCCTGGGCCATATCTATGGGTGGCTTCCAAACATGACCGTCACCGTTGGCCAAATGGGGTCGACCTCGTTGAAGTGACCCAGGTAGAGCAGTGGGAAGGGTTGGCTCTGGCCGAGGCTGACCCGATTGATGCATATGCTCTAGCGGTGGCAGCTATCCGGGAGATTTACTCGGACTCAATTTAGTTTGTTGTTGTTGTTTGGTTGTAGTTGTTTGGTTGTTTGGTTGTTGTTGTTTGGTTGTAGTTGTTTGTTGTTGTTTTGGCGCCATTTGTGTGTGGCGCCGTTTGAACTTATTATTTAATAATATTAATGTTGATACGTTAATTTGTTTTTTGACTTAAGATTAGAAGTAATTAAACTAATTTTAATAATGGTCATAAATTCAATAATACACTAATTCACAAATTCAATTCAAAGCTATTCAATCGATAAAGCAAAATTAGAATTGAACAAATTCACAAATTCAATAATAAACGACATTCAGGAAATCCACAATTCAATAATAAGAATTGAACAATCTAGCTAGAAAATCTTAATAAGAAATAGTTAATAAAAATAATACCTGATTAATAAGGGAGATGATGACAGAAATACGATCAGGGAGTATGTCTTAGTGGTGCAGTATGATCGCTTTGTGATAGATCTTTTGTGTTGCAGTACAGTCGTATTATTAGTGTTGTGTGTTTTCTTCATCTTTATTAACAAATATTGACAACGGTTATTATAAACAAACCGTTGTGATAGAGTAATGACTACGGTTAAAGTCGTCTACCCGTTGTGATTAATAAAAACTATGAAAATGGTTTGTGATTAATAACCGTTGTTATAAGCAATAACAACGGGTATATTTAGAACAACCGTTGTTGTTGCTTACCTTTATTTTATTTTTAATTATAAAAAGAGACAGCAATAGCATAAGCACTATACACTGCAATAATAATCAGCAGAAACCAAAACATGGAGACTGTATACTGAATGAGCAAAAGCTAAATAATTTGGGAATTTTCAACAATGACCAAAGCTAACAAAAGCTAAAGACAATACACTGAATGACTACACATCTTGAACAATAATCATCTTGAACAAAAGTTAATACCTCACATTATTAACCACCTCAGGATCGGGGACGTTTATTGCCCGACATAGTTTCTTTGTTAACCCAAATACCTTCACCATGATCATCACGCATATAGATGCTTTCAATGTTATCATGATAAATGTCAACATTGTCGAAATAAGATACAGTGGAAGAGTGATCCATTCCCTCAAACACGACATCCTGATCATTATCCCCAACATTATCGGGTGCGCCCCGTCCACTCCTTATAGATAGTACAACAGACCACTGCTTATCCATAGGATCGGTGACATAGAACAATTGTTTAGCTTGGGATGCCATTATGAAAGGATCATCCTTATTATTGCCAACCTTATCCAAATTCACCAACGTAAATCCCATTTTATCCTTTCGAACATAATTGTTGTTGTTATCAACCCAGTTACATCGAAACAGAGGTATTGTGAAATCAATGTAATCTAATACCAATATTTCTTGAATAACACCATAATAAAGGCATTTTCCCCAAATAGGGTTTTTATCTTTTGAAGTAGCAAAGTGCATTGCCTCAAATTCAGAACTCACACCACTATTTTGCATTGTGCTCAACTCATCTTGCTCGCGGGTGTAAAAAGTATAACCATTAATAGCAAAACCGCTGAAAAAAGTGGCCCTGGCATTTGGACCTAACCCAAGACGTAGTAACCTAGGAGAGATGTCATCACCATACAAATTCTTATACTCCAAGACAACATTCCTAAACCACTCTCCAAATGTCTTCTTATGCTCGTTTGCAATCCACATCTCGCTCTTGTTTGGGTGATCGTATTTGAGCTCATCTTTGTGTTGTTGAATATAAGGTTGCACCTCATCTTCGTTGTTTAGCACATACGTATGTGCTAAATGTAACATGTCACGTGCCACAATTTTTTCAACCCGGCCCCTAATACCTTTTCCGGTCATCCAGTCACTATGACGATTCTTTGGAACGCCAATTAACTCCTCAGGGAGAGATGAGCGTAACAATATGCAAGAGCTTCGTCTAATATAGCACGTTCAGCAATACAACCTTCTGGACGATACCGATTAGATGTATAGTCCTTGTAGACTTTCATCAATCTTTCGAAAGAATACTGGTATCTCAAGTACACGGGCCCAAGGTACAAAATCTCCCTAACCAAGTGAGTGGTCAGGTGAATCATGATAGTGAAGAAAGAGGGTGGAAAATACATTTCAAAATGACAAAGAGAGGTGACAACGAGGTCCTGCAATGAATCCGCATCATCGGGATCGATGACTTTATCGCATATGGACTGGAAGAAGAGACAGAATCTGGTAATAGCATATCGTACCTTTTCAGGTAAAATGGAGCGAATAGCCACGGATAGTAATTGTTGCATCAAAGTGTGGCAATCATGTGACTTTAACCCGGTGAGTTTTAGATCTTGCATCGACACAAGGCTTTTGATGTTGGACGAATAACCATGTGGCACTTTAATTCCATTCAAGCATGCACAAAACTCTTTTTTCTCATTCCGTGAAAGGGTATAAGCTGCTGGCGGTAAAAATGTACCATTACCTCTCTTCTGTGGTGCCAACTCTAGCCTAATACCCATCATTTGCATATCTTCCCTAGCTGCGGCGTTATCCTTTGTTTTACCGGGAACATTCAGGAGGGTATTGATAATATTATCACAGACATTTTTCTCAATGTGCATGAAATCGAGGCAATGCCTGACCTCCAGGTCAGGCCAATATGGAAGTTTATCAAAAAATATGGATCTTTTCTTATACCCACGAGTAGACAATTTAGAGCCGTTCTTCTTCCCATATTTTATCTCTATATGCTTTACTTTCTGATAAACTTCATGCCCACTCAAAATTCTAGGAGGTTGACGATGTTCTTGACGTCCATTAAATGCTTTCTGCTGCTTGCGATAACAATGGTCAGGATCCAAGCCCCTCCTATTTCCCAAATACACATACTTATGAGAACACTTCAAGTATTCAGACTCGATATCCTCCCCACACAATGGACATGCCTCTTTCCCATGCACCGTATGCCCAGAAAGGTCGCCATAAGCCGGATAGTCGGTTATTGTACACAATAACATCGCTCTCAAATTGAAAGTTTCATTCCTATATGCATCAAATACTTCTATCCCACTATCCCACAAAATTCGCAAATCATCTAAAAGAGGTTCCAAATAGACATCTATATTATTTCCAGGTTGTTTAGGGCCGGAAATTAACAACGACAACATCAAGTACTTTCTTTTCATGCACACATATGGAGGTAAGTTGTATATTGCCAACACTACTGGCCAAGTACTATGTTGGGTACTCATGTTTCCATGTGGGTTCATTCCATCAGTGGACAGCGCTAGACGTAAGTTTCTAGGTTCAATGCCGAACTCGGGATACTTAGCGTCGAACGATTTCCATTGCATACCATCTGCCGGGTGTCTTAGCTTCCCATCATTTATTCTTCCAGTTTCATGCCAAGTTAACATTTTTGAATCATTGCTATTTGCAAACATCCTTATGAATCTTGGTATCACTGGAAAATACCATAACACCTTAGCCGGGATCCCTTCCTTATCCTTATAACGCCACTCAAAACAAACCGGACAATTGGTTAAGTTTTGATATAATTTTCGATACAATACGCAATCATTTGGACATGCATGTATTTTCTCATATTTCATACCCACCCCTCTAATTAGTTTTTTAGCCTCATATGTCTTAACGGGAAGAACATTACCATCTGGAAGCATGTCGTTTATCAAGGCTAATAAACTAGTGAAACACGTGTCACTAACCCCATTTGCCCCCTTGATATTATACAACTTCACCATAGCCGACATCTTTGTGTACTTACAACCAGGGTATAGAGGCGCTTCAGACTCACACAACTTCTCATACATATTGTCAAGGTCATCCAAATTAATGTTTTCATCTTCAAAAGCATTTGATTCATCATCTTTTTCTTCATTATCTGTAGACCCAACATTCAACTCGTCTGCTTCCAACTCAACATACTCGGCAAACTCGGGATCATCAGTTATCCTTTCGTATACCTCAAGATCATCTTCTTCAAAATTATTATCTTCCTCTAATGATTCCCCATGAAAAATCCAACGGGTATAGGATCGACTAAAACTATACTTTTCTAGGTGAATTTTAACGTCCGGAATAGCCATATACCTAATATTACCACATCTTTCACAAGGGCATGGAATACTAGAAGAACCATTCAAATTGTTCGCAACGACTTCATAAAATTCAGCTAAATCATCCTTATAGTTTGGGTCACTCATATTCGCAGCATTCATCCAAGTTCGAGTCATTTATCTACATTCGTAGTATATATAGTAAGCCAAGTAATTCAGAAAATCCAACTAATTAAAACTAATTCAATAATAAGCCAACTAATTCAGAAAATGCAATGTATAAGGCAACTAATTCACAAATAAACGAAATTCAGGAAATCAATAAAGAAAAATTATTAGAATACCTGATTAATAAGAAATAGCAGACGGAGATGATGACAAAGAGACGATCAGGAAATCAATAAATTATTAGTGTTTGTGGTTTTGTGATGCAGTATAATCGCTCTGTGTTTGTGTTTTTGTGTTGCAGTACAGTATTATTAGTGTTGTGTGTTTTTTTCATCTTTATTAAAAGTATTGACAACGGTTATTATTCATAGTCACCGTTGTTATTAGGTTCCTTATTTACAACGATTAACAAAGTTTTATCCGTTGTTACAACTAACAACAACGTACAACAAAATCATATCCGTTGTTATTAATTTAAGCCAAATATTGCGCCAAATTAATAACACATTATAACAACGGGCTTTTCATACCCGTTGTTATTACTTTTCCTTATTTCGCGCTAAATTAATAACAACAGATATAGAATAAACTGTTGTTATTAGTAAATTTATTTACAACGGTTATTTTAGTTCACGCCGTTGTTAAAACTAATAACAACGTTCGAAAAACTAATACCGTTGTTATTAGGTTTAATAAAATTCCGCGGAAAAATAATTCTCCATTCCACAACGGTTTTTCTTTATTTTCGTGAGTATGCGTTGTTGATGGGGCGTTGTTATTGCCTGTGTTTGTAGTAGTGGTGGGTTGAGAATTTTGTAATCCGAAGTACGAACTAAAATTATTAATCGAGAAATAGTGGCCGTAGGTTTCGAGATGTGAAACTTAATCACTTCAAAAGTCTCTTGTGTCTCGTGCTCTTTTTTTAGTTTACGTCTTTTTTTATTTCCATACACGTTACAAGTAATTAGTTGTGTTGAATTTAAACAATAAATTCAAACCATGAATTACTACTACACGCTTATACGAACATTCGAAAAAGTAGGCATACTTTATTTATACTCAATTCACCCCCCCCCCCCCCCCCCCTCTCTTGAGTATTTGGGATCAATAGACTCTTCAGTTTCAACTCAAATTCCACCTTAACCACCACCATACACCTCACCTCATCCAAGAATTTTACTTCAATAGGAATAGATTTATCAAATGGAATAGCAATCATTACCCTAGCATATCCTAACCTTGTTCGGTTAGTTATAGCCCTATCACATCTGACAAACTCCTGTATTAATGCTGCAACTTTAAGAATATATGTCCCCCATAATTTCAATGGGAAATTCAACAATCTAACCCAAACATGAACCACCTTAACATTAGTTTTTGGAGAACATCTTGGTCAGAGAAGGGCTTGACAATTAAAGTCTTATTGTCGAACAAAAAATGATCATGTTGTAACACAACATCCTCATCCTTTTTCTTAGTAAACCTTACCAAAAGGACACCACTAGGGAAAAAAGTAATCATTTCAACATTATTTTTAGCACATAATCTTCCAATAAACCCTTCCGCCACCTCCTAACTACTTTCTGTTCACCTTTAACATTCTCAAAACTCTGACCATTATGCCTTATGACAGGCTTATTGCGTAGGGGTCGATCCCAAGGATCGGAGACATAAATTCCTAAACAAGTTGTCATGGAGTTAATTCTATCAAGGTCGAGTCGAGTGTTTGAGGTTTGGTTTAGAAGTAAACGAGAAACATAGACAAGTATTTAAATCAATTATATTAAAGCTCTAGAGAATAATTTCATCATGTTCGTCCAACAAATAATAGAAACAATGGGGAAGTTTAATTTATAAAAGATGCAACTCATAGAATTAGGCACGTTCTTGCGGTCTTATATCTATCTTACAATGAATTGTTAGCATGCTCTCATACTTATTAGATCAATCTACCAATTATGCATTAGCCAAATCGAACCCGGACTTTCGTTCTAAGGATCAATTAAGTTAATAATCTAAGTGTGTGGCCCAAACAATAGTAATCACAAGAAAATTGGATATAAAGAAACGATCCATCAACAACCCAGTTAATATTAATCACTAGTGTAGATAAGTCTTTGTTGGTCCTTCGATTTTTGGAACCTTTGAAGTTGTGTCGAATTTTGGAGTTAAGATAATGTTATTATTCTTGGGTTGCGATTTCGTGTTTGGGAATCGGTGTTATGTTAAAGGATGGATTAAATCGACGTAGTCGATTTGTCGAATTCAGGTGTACATTATTTTGGTGAATAGTGATGGTCCCTTATGAGAGACATTTGTAGAGGAATAAGTTGTTTTACTATCACCCTAAGTGTAAAAGGAGAATTCTTGTGGATTAAACCTTATACCTTTACTCGTACCATTATCTATTTCCATTTTCTTTTGTGCAAGTTTTTTGTCGAAATTGATCTTTAAGAAATTGCATTCTCATATCTTTTTTCTTACTCGGATATCTTCATAGCTCTATTTTCTGCTTTGTCTCTTACTTATGACCTCATTATATTTCAGCGTTTTGTCTCTT
>JAIUZE010016711.1:0-25376 GCA_022085475.1 Heliosperma pusillum
TAAGCATAATCCCTCTTTTTCTTGAAGATAATCAAATTAATTGATACGGAGTATATACATTTAGCTTAAAACCGAATCTAAAAATTTGAACAATGAATTATAATTCTACGATTAGTTGAGTAATTTTGTTTTTTAACAATTATTAATACATCTTTTTTTAAATTATTAGATCTATGCTTAAAAATTACTGTTTATTAGAGTTTGACTGTGTGCAAGATTACAACAAATTGATTTAATTAAAATTTAGTTGGTAATTGGTGTTGCCATAGTCTTTTAATCCACCAATTGTCACTTAAAGTCAAACTATATACCTACTACAATACTACATGCAAATGCTGAGAGAAATACTTACTCCTCTGTAACCATAGGAGATGTACCATTGATAATTGTCGTACTTGCTTTTTTGCTGTGTTGTTGTTATTGTTGTTTTGTTTTTATTTTTTCTGTTTAAAATATTATTTAATTATTGCGGAAATGGGAGAGGCTGACTACAAGCCGGAGGTAGACCGGAGCGATGTCGCCGGCGACGGGACTTATCGAGCAGTTCTGGGGTAGGGTTAGTGATGAAGGTAGGTGAGAGAAGAGAGAAAAAATCAATTGGATAAAGATAGGAAAAATGAAAAGGGTATAATTGTAAAAGACGTATGTAAAAGAGTAAAATTCGTATGCAACAACAAACTAATAAGGTTGAAAACAATGAGATTAAAAGTCTAGGGTCTCAGGTTCACTAGGATTATTGTTCAGGGATAGGGATAAAATCAACTATCATGCAATAAAGCTATCTAAGCGTCCAGTCGGTCGATTCAATTATGCCTTTAGATCTACAGTTTAACATGCGATCGCTATCATTAAATGAGTTACTATTCAATGTATCGTAGCCTATCTTAGTCTTAACCCGGTCAGTGTCAATCCTAATTCGCGAGACTAGTTAATTAATCCTGGCCAGTAATCAAACAACTAGAATTAAAACGATAATCAAACGATAACCATGCAATTGCAATTCAATCAATTAATCTACCCCTTCTAACAATCCTAGATCCTCTTTCAACCCTAGAAAGAAATTTAGCTACTCATAACGATATAAACAACAACAATATTAAATAAAGTAAGCATGATTAACAATTATATATAAAAGGATGAACAAAGAATAATTAAAGAACTAGAAGGCAATTAAATTGAATAACAAAGAAAGATTGAAGAATACCGAATACAAGTTGAACTAAAGACAATCGTCTTTGATGAATCAAATCCGGAGGAAAAGTAAACTACTTAGGGTTTCTGAATTAAAGCCTAAAAGTATTCAAAAGCATAAGAAAGCATAAGGAAGCATGAGAAAGCCTGTCTAATTATGAAAGACGAGCTTTCTTTTAATAATACAAAAGATCTAATTAATTAGGTTAAAATTTAGGAAAATATAGAAATCCGCCGAAAACATAGGTTGCTCGATCGAGAATAGTGCGACTCGATCGAGCAAAAGAATAGTGCGACTCGATCGAGCAAGGGAAGCCTGCTCGATCGAGCATCACTTCAAAAGCCTCGTTTCTTCGATTTTCTTCATTTCTTCTCTTTCATTCTCGATTCCCGTGCCTAACCTTCCACAATCCACCTCCACCATGCTCCATATATACTCAAAAAGCTCCAAATGCATCCAATCTGCATTAAAACATAACAAATGTTGCAGAATCGATATTCTAGCTAAAATAGCATAGAAATAAGCAAGGAAAGACGGTAAACCGAGTTAAATGCATCTAAGGGAGGCATAAAATATGTATATAAATAACGATCATCAAAATCCCCAAAACCAATCCTTTGCTTGTCCCTAAGCAAAGCACTCGACACATACAAAGACAAACATACAATTGGTGAATGAAAAACTCAAAGCTAATGTCAATGCACATACAAATCCCAAGCTATCCATATCTATAACAAAGTAATGACCAAGTTGTACCAATAAAACAAATTCAAAGGCACGAGAATGTAGAAAACGCAGCTCATATTCCAAGATTTTACATGATACCGTAGTATAGACAAAAACCAAATACCTTTCAATCTTGCAAGGCTCAATTTGTCGGATTCTCGCGGATTCACGCAAGCACTCATAAGTTTATGTAAAGGTGAATTTTGTGAAGATAGAAAGAAATAGAAACAATCACTCAACTTATGAAACATGCATGCATTCTAATGTGATAGTAATTTCCCCAACTAATACGCATTCGCTATAAAGTACATGAATCAGGACAAAAAAGGAGGCTAATGGGTGAAGGTATAGAAGTGGATTGTGCCAAGGCACGTATGGAAATGTGGGGCTAAGACCGGTAGTCGCAGCGACACGTACCAAAACAAATCTACAAGACTAGCACGAACCAACACCAACTAGAGAAATCATCTTAAACTTTGACAACACAAGAGAGACATCGATATTGCTCTCTGAAAAATGGATTAGATTCTAGTAAATTCCCTTTCATTTTCCCTTGAATAATTTAATGAAGCAACAAATCTTTCTTCCTTTTTTCTTCCTTTTTTCTTTCTTTTTCTCTTTTTCTTCTTTTTCATTTTTTTTTCTTTTCAAATCAAATCTCTTTTTTTTTTCTTTTCTTTCTTCTTTTGCTTCATAACTTTTTTTTTTCAACAAAGGGAATAAATGACACAATTGCCAACATACTTGCTACACCCAATTGATATTCTTTTTTTTTTTTTAAATCCCGACTCAACCATAGTAGACAAGTAGATAAGAAAAACATGCAACTGCGACTGTCCCGATAAGGTAGGCAAGTTCTAGGAATGTAGCTTTTAGATAGGTTATGAAACAGGCTACAAAGGCTCTAATGGGCTAAACATAGAGAACTCAATAATAAGGGTATAAAATCAAGTCTTTTTGGCTATGTGAGGCTTATTTGAACAAAAAGAACCACCTTTACTCATGCACTTATTAAATGAACGCATATAGTACCAAGAAACGAATGTCACACTTATGCAATTTGATGTTACACATTCCACAAGGAGTACCACACTCAAGCCTAAAAACAATGAGACCAGTTTATTGATGTTCCTTGCCTAGGAAGCTCTAAAGATCTCAGAATTTTAAGTGGTTTACCAACAAAAATTACCAAATCTAATTAGCATTATGAATGTCAAAAACGGTCAAGACTTGTTCTATGAGCTTTGTTTTCAAAAATAGTAAGTCAAAACAATGTACATGGATAACTTATTTGGGATTCTAATGCAGAAACAATGCAAATTATCATCATTGTTATTCAATTCACCAAGACTCGACCTAATAAAATGAAAACATGTTTTTGGATTTTGTAAATATTTTAATTTTTATGGATTTTTTCTTTTCTTTTTTCTTTCACACAACAGAAATAAACACACAACATAAATAAAGACTCTCCCCCAAACCTAAATGTCACAGTGTCCTCATTGTGACGCTAACAGCACAGCAATCACATATCAACCAACAGCAGCAACCTAAAGGACACAATTAACAAAGGGTAATGGGAGAAATAACTAAAAGATAATACAATAAAAGAAAGTACAAGGATAGATAATACCAGCTGTATAGAATAATAGTCTCCCTCAAACCAGCTGCAAAATGGGGGAGTAGTGACCAACTGTCACTACTGCTCATCAGTCGGGTTCAAGTTCAGGTGTCATTACCTTGGTAACCTTAGGGGGGTTACCTAAGCTATACACCTTTTGTAACTTGCATTCCTTTCCCGTCAGTAGTTTTTTCATCTCAACTACTGCCTTACTCCGTGAACTTCCACCTTCAGCAGTGCTGGAAATTAAGGCGATCTCCAGAGGATCCCTGTCCAAACGCAAAGGGGGACAGTCATCAATAGTTAAATCCACAATATCAACCCTATGACATGTCTCTTCTAGTAGGGGGTGTTTCATTGACTTATCTAGGTTGAAAGTGATAGTGTCATCCCCCACTGTTAGTGTAAGTCTCCCATTCTTAACATCTATAACCACCCCCGCAGTATGGAGGAATGATCGTCCCAAGATGATAGGAATTTGGGTGTCCTCAGCCATATCTAAGACAACAAAGTCAACTGGTATGAAAAACTTCCCTACTCTAACCGGTACGTCTTCTAAAATCCCTAAAGGGTGTTTAATAGAACGGTCGGCCATTTGTAAGGTCATGGCTGTAACAGTGAGTTGACCCATATTAAGCTTTTTGCATATAGAAAATGGCATAACATTAACACTAGCCCCTAAATCACAAAGGGCTTTATCTATAGCTAAGCAACCTATATTACAAGGAATAGAAAAACTCCCTGGATCCTTTAGCTTTGGTGGTGATATGGATTGCAACACAGCACTGCATTCCTCAGTGAATACAACTGTCTCCACTTCGTTAAAGGACCGCTTCCTTGTCAATATGTCCTTCAAAAATTTCGTATAGGCCGGCACTTGAGTAATCAACTCAGTAAAAGGTACACTCACTTGCAGATTCTTGACCACTCCCATAAACCTCCCAAACTGTTTATCAAGCTTGGATTTATGTTGGCGGTGCGGAAAGGGAAGTGCAATGGTAATTGGCTCGGCTTCTTTGGCTTTCGAAGATGAATTAGAAGATTTTTCATCCTGATCAGGGGTTGCTCGATCGAGCAGAGGGCTTGCTCGATCGACTTTTTCTGTACTGTAACTTTCAGAAATTTCTTGAGAAGAATTTGGGCAAATTTTCTGGGTTGCTCGATCGAGCAAGGGGGTGCTGCTCGATCGAGCAACCTTGTTTTCAGCCTTTTTTTCGCTGTTTTTCGAACTTTGATCAGCAACTTCCAAGCTTTCATTGGTTTCATCCCTTATCATTTCAGGGCCTTTGTAATGGGTCCCACTCCTCAAGGTGATAGCATTGACTTGTTCATGTGGAGGGTGTCCCTGAGGAGGAAGATTGCCCGGTTGTTTGTGTGGATTTTGAATTGCCAATTGGGCAATTTGAGTATCAACCATCTTGCTATGGGCTAGCAATTGTGAGATCTGAGAATCTTGTTTTTTTTGTATCATAAGACTTTGCTGCAACATAGCTTTCAATTCCGCCATATCATTACTTGGAGGTGGTGGAGGTGGAGCTTGTTAAAATTTTTGGCCTCCTTGATTGGAACGGTTAAAGTTACCTTGGGAATTGCGATTATGAGGAATCACTTAAGAAAAACCTTGTTGTTGAGGTGGTGGTGGGGTAGGATTAAGAACATTCTGACTTTGGTAAGAGAAATTTGGATGCTCTCTCGTCCTTTCATTATAAAAGTTAGAGTATGGTGTACCTTGCTTAAAGGATTGAAAAGCAAGTACTTGTTCAACCGTACTCATACACTCTACCGCATTATGCCCCATGATACCACATCTTTTACAAGTTGACTCTTGTTGAACCATGGCATGAACTGTTTGTTTATTTTCCAAGGACTTTGAAGTTTGTAACTCGGCAATTTTGGCAGTTAATGCCTCCAACTGAGCTACAATGACATTATCCGAACCTCCTCTCCTCACATTACCCCTAAGATTCCCATACTCAGCAGTGTGAGTAGCCATTTCATCAATTAACTTCCAAGCATTGGCATCAGTAGTGTTATTTTGGAATCTCCCATTAGCAGCAGAATCTAACAACGTCCTCTGATCATCATATAACCCATTGTAAAACTGGTTGAATAAGAACCAAGTATCAAAACCATGATGTGGAACAGACTTGACAAGCTTTTTAAAGCGAACCCAGGCCTCATTGAATTCTCAGTGGGACTTTGTTTGAAACTTGTGATTTGGCTTCGAATGGCATTGGTTTTCTGTGGTGTAAAATATCTTTTATAGAATGCAAGAGCCAAAGAATTCCAATCGGTGATGCCAAGTGCAGCCATATCTAACTCACTCAACAAATCTTCTGCCCCGTCTCGTAGTGAAAAGGGAAACAACACCAACTTAATCTGATCTTGTGTCACCCCACCAGTTAAAGGAATAGAGCAACAATAGTTAGTGAGTTTCTCCATATGCTTAGCAGGATCCTCAGTGTAGCTTCCTCCAAACATGTTTCGCTCCACCAAAGAGATATAAGATGGGCGAATCTAAAAAGTACTATTACCTGTAGTAGGGAGTTTGAATCCCTTGGGAATAGATGCAACGGTAGGCTCCGAATGGCTGGCTAGGGTAGGCATGGTTGTAGTAGGTGCAGAAATATGTGTATCCTCTTCTAAGGATGGTTTTTCTGCGACGAATTCGGCGTAAACTGTTTCAAGCGTACTCAAGTCTTCCGCTTCTTGAATTTCCTTCCAAAAGTTTCGTCTAGCTCGTAGAGTCTTCTCTGGTTCGGAATCGTAGGGCACGAGAACGGACCTAGAATACTTGGGCATAAACAAAAACTAAAGAAAAGGATGAGAACGGTCTCAAGGAACTTAGGTTCCCTGAGACGAAAAAGACAAACTAAGTAGAAACAAACAGAAAAATGTTGCCTCCCCGGCAAGGGCGCCAAATTTGATAAGGGTATAGTCGCGTCTCCTTAACCAAAGTAAACCTAATTCACTACTAACTAATAGTCAGCGGTAAGCAAGGTATCGAATCCACAGGGAGGCGGTAGTATTCTAATCTGTTAAACTAAGTTCGTCTCTAAAGTAACAATTCCTAGGTTTGAATTGTGGTTTCTAAACTAATAGCAATTAATAACAACAACTAAAGTAAACAATAACAACTAAAATAATAACAACTAATAATAAGCAACAACAAACTAATAAGGTTGAAAACAATGAGATTAAAAGTCTAGGGTCTCAGGTTCACTAGGATTATTGTTCAGGGATAGGGATAAAATCAACTATCATGCAATAAAGCTATCTAAGGTCACAAGATCGGTCGATTCAATTATGCCCTTTAGATCTACAATTTAACATGCGATCTGTCACGGGTTGCAACATCTGGATACATGTGACAAACCCTCTCCCCTTATAGAGTACAAAACACTCTAGAATGATGTAGATAAAGTCTAGTAGTTTCTAGAAAAGTGTAGAAGAGTCGGGAAAGTTCTAGATGGGTCTAGAACATTCTAAAGAGTCATAGAAGAATCCGGAAGTGTGTAGAACATTCCGAAATATTCTAGAAGAGTGTAGAAGGGTCTAGAATGTTCTAGAAGGGTCTAGAAGAGTCTAGAACATTCATGTACACGGTAGAAGTTTCTAGTAGTGTCTGGAACATTCTGGAAGTTTCTGAGGTTGTGATGTCCGGAGCATTCCAGAAGGTTCCGCTTCTAGAGTATTCTATAGGAGTAGTATAAATAGGGGTGAGGGGCTTCATTTGCCAACCATCCTACCACACACACAAAGTATTGTATCCAAGCCTTGTAATCCTCTTAAGCATTCAAGTGTAATATAAGTAACATTCCACACTTAGTCTCTTCAACACATATATAATTCCGCTTCAAAAAGGGTTGTCTGGCTTAGCTTGCGACAGACTGCGAGTTAAGTGGCACACGAGCTTGGTTTTCTAGTGTCAAAGTAAACCAAGGCGTGACAAGTGATATCAGAGCAGATTCGCCTGCGAAGACCATACATTGCATAAATGTCGAGTGTTGGAGCAACTAGTGGGACTGTTAATGTTCATAAGGCAAAGGAGTCTACTGCTTCTCGGCTTGCGCGCTTGGAGGAAGCTGTGGTGCAGCACCAAGGGGCGTTCGAGGGAATCAGTGAGACGGTAGAGGACGTCTCAAACCGGGTCAAGGTGTTGGAAAATGGGGTGAACGACCGTGTGAAGCAGGAGATGCAAGGTGCGTTTAACGTTCTGGGAAGCTCATTCGAAGAGAGGCTTAACAAGAGGATGGATGATAGGCTAATGGCCCTAGTCCAACCCCTCTTAAAGCGAATCGACGAGCTCGAAGAATAAATCGTGGTGTGTAGAGCTGCAGTGGCGGGGAGTGCCACACTGAGGAAGGCATCAACTAGGATCAAGGTGCCTCAGCCGCCGAAATTCAACGGGAGGAGGGACGCAAAGGAGATAGATAATTTCTTATGGTGCGTCGAGCGCTACTTTGAAGCCCTCCAAGTTCGAGACGATGTCACGAAGATCACCACCGCAAGTATGTACCTTGCCGAGGATGCCATTCTATGGTGGAGACGACGACAAGGCAAGGTGAAGCAGGGACTGTGCCAAATCAGGACCTGGGATGAGTTCAAGGTAGATTTCAAGAAGCAATTCTACCCCGAAAATGCCGAGGAGGTTGCTTTGAAGAAGTTGAGGGCATTGTGACACACGGGGACCGTAAAAGAATATGTGAAGCAATTTTCATCAACCGTGTTAGAGGTGTCGAGTATGCCGGAGAACTTGTTGCTCATCTACTTCATGGACGGGTTGCAACGTTGGGCGGAACAAGAGTTGAAACGCCGCAACGTGAAGACCCTAAACGAGGTGATTACGGCTGCAGAATCCTTGTACGAGCTAACAAGAGATCCAAGGAGGAGCAAAGAGGCGGAGAGCAGCAATGAGATTGGTGGGGGAGACCGCCAATCAAGCACCATCAGAGGTGATGGTACGAGGGCTAAGGAAGCAGTACGGGACCAAAGTCGTACGCAGGGGCGCGATAAAGGTAAGACCTTCAACTGCTTCTTGTGCGGAGGGCCGCACATGGTCAGGGAGTGTCCACAGCGGGCAAAGATTAGCGCAATGGTGATGCGCTATGAAGACGAGGAGTCGTCAGAGGCCCATGAACCACGGAGGCTCGGGGCAATGAGACTTCTCAATGCGGGGGTCGTGGAAAAGCCGACGGGACTGGCTACCGCGACAAAACTTGATGTCGAGCCGACATTAAAGACTACCAGAAGCGTCGAGCCGACGTTAAAGGCTACCAGGGTCGTTAGCAAGGAGTTTGCGGAGCTGGATGCTACGACAAATTGTGAAGTCGAGCCGACTAAAAAGGCTACCGAGGTCGCGTGCAAGGTGCTAGCGACACGTAAAGAGGCGGGACGCAAGTACAAGGGGAACTTGTTGACCGTTAATGGGAAGGTGAATGGTGTTCATACTCGAATACTAGTCGACTCAGGTGCGACGCACAATTACGTTGCCTTGAGAGTGGCTAGGAACATGGACATCCGTTACACCAAAACGGAGGCCGGTGAGTTGAAGGCGGTGAACTCTTCAGCTACGCCGATACACGGGGTGGCCCATGGAGTCCCTCTCCGCTTAGGAAAGTGGAAGGGCAAGGCCAAGTTCATGGTGGTTGACATCGATGATGAGGACGTGGTCCTCGGCATGGAGTTCATCGATACAGTTCGGCCATTTGTACTTAGAGATGGCGTGATCACATTTGTATCAAAGGGGAACGAGTTCGAGGTGGAACTCATACAACAAAAGGAAGTTGAGTCAAGGATTGCTTCCTTAAGGGTGACAAAGATGCCGAGGCGTAGGCGTCAACGAAAGGGCGGTGGTAGGTCCAGGCCACCGACAAAACCGATGCATGAAACGAGATTTCCGAGGGCGTGTGAAATCTGATTGTGCAACAAGTCGGGACATCATGCACGGGAAACAAGGACACGTGGGCGTGCCAACATAGTGGAATCCCCACACGAAGTTTCGAAGGGACAAAAACACAAATATGCAGTGAGAGCATATTACAGTGGTATGAACGGGCCTCAGATACGGATCAGAGGGGTAGACCGTGACGAGGACGTTCACGGTTTAGGTGGGGGAGAATGTCACTTGTTGCAACATCTGGATACATGTGACAAACCCTCTCCCCTTATAGAGTACAAAACACTCTAGAATGATGTAGATAAAGTCTAGTAGTTTCTAGAAAAGTGTAGAAGAGTCGGGAAAGTTCTAGTTGGGTCTAGAACATTCTAAAGAGTCATAGAAGAATCCGGAAGTGTGTAGAACATTCCGAAATATTCTAGAAGAGTGTAGAAGGGTCTAGAATGTTCTAGAAGGGTCTAGAAGAGTCTAGAACATTCATGTACATGGTAGAAGTTTCTAGTAGTGTCTGGAACATTCTGGAAGTTTCTGGGGTTGTGATGTCCGGAGCATTCCAGAAGGTTCCGCTTCTAGAGTATTCTATAGGAGTAGTATAAATAGGGGTGAGGGGCTTCATTTGCCAACCATCCTACCACACACACAAAGTATTGTATCCAAACCTTGTAATCCTCTTAAGCATTCAAGTGTAATATAAGTAACATTCCACACTTAGTCTCTTCAACACATATATAATTCCGCTTCAAAAAGGGTTGCCTGGCTTAGCTTGCGACGGGCTGCGAGTTAAGTGGCACACGAGCTTGGTTTTCTAGTGTCAAAGTAAACCAAGGCGTGACAAATCATTAAACGAGTTCTATTCAATTATCATAGCCTATCTTAGTCTTAACCCGGTCGGTGTCAATCCTAATTCGCGAGACTAGTTAATTAATCCTGGCCAGTAATCAAACAACTAGAATTAAAACGATAATCAAACGATAACCATGCAATTGCAATTCAATCAATTAATCTACCCCTTCTAACAATCCTAGATCCCCTTTCAACCCTAGAAAGGAATTTAGCTACTCATAACGATATAAACAACAACAATATTAAATAAAGTAAGCATGATTAACAATTATATATAAAAGGATGAACAAAGAATAATTAAAGAACTAGAAGGCAATTAAATTGAATAACAAAGAAAGATTGAAGAATACCGAATACAAGTTGAACTAAAGACAATCGTCTTTGATGAATCAAATCCGGAGGAAAAGTAAACTAATTAGGGTTTCTGAATTAAAGCCTAAAAGTATTCAAAAGCATAAGAAAGCATAAGGAAGCATGAGAAAGCCTGTCTAATTATGAAAGACGAGCTTTCTTTTAATAATACAAAAGATCTAATTAATTAGGTTAAAGTTTAGGAAAATATAGAAATCCGCCGAAAACATAGGTTGCTCGATCGAGCAAAGTGATTCTGCTCGATCGAGCAAAAGAATAGTGCGACTCGATCGAGCAAGGGAATCCTGCTCGATCGAGCAGCACTTCAAAAGCCTCGTTTCTTCGATTTTCTTCTCTTTCATTCTCGATTCCCGTGCCTAACCTTCCACGATCCACCTCCGCTATGCTCCATATTTACTCAAAAAGCTCCAAATGCATCCAATCTGCATTAAAACATAACAAACGCGGCAGAATCGATATTCTAGCTAAAATAGCATAGAAATAAGCAAGGAAAGACGGTAAACCGAGTTAAATGCATCTAAGGGAGGTATAAAATATGTATATAAATAACGATCATCACAAACTGAGGGGCATCAGAGACCCCATAACTACTTGGTATCCCACGACCCAGACTAGACTTAGAAATGAACCAAACGTAAGATGACGATCATCATTTCTTGAACGATGGATGATAATGGGCATCATAATCGATCATATTAGAGTCCTATCCTATCTTATAATCCCCTTGATCCATGTCATTGTCTTCGTGTACCATATAATCCAAAGAGTTGGTCTTCAAATTAGTGTTAACGTGCGCCCTTCGACCATGACCCATTGAAATGATTCTTCCTACAAATACGAAGCTTACTCGAATACTCTGTAAGTGCCGCAAACCGACATTAATCTATAGAAACATTGCGGATATGAGATGAGATCTCAAGATATTCGCTTTTTCTTATCAATTGGAAATCTGGCCTCCTTTAAAGCCAACTCAGCCCCCGTAGACATAAAGTCAAAAACAGGTAAAGGTTTAGAAGAGGGACAAGAAGGTGGACTAGAGGTGAGAACTGATACTTCCCTTGAAATGTCTTCATGAAAGGTCTCGCCAAGGTTTTTGTATGCGGAAGAGATTTGTGAACACGAATTGTCATCGTTGTTAGAAACTTATGCTGATGAAAATTGAAGAGGATTGTGATAAGAACTTGCATCTATCTTTAGGTGGGAATGACCTTTACCTTTCTTGTTAAATTTGAGAAACTAATCACCATGATTTTGTTTGGAGCATGGAGTAGGAATGTAGGATTGCCATTTATGTTAATATCGGAAGAGTCTTTCCTACTGACATCGCTCCTACTATAGAGATCCATTCTATCTACTGACGATGTAATATAATCCACTTAGATAGAGCAGCGACGACGAACAACTTGATGTCTAAGTCGAAGCTGCCACCTCAACCTTCTTACTGCCTTAGGAGTTCCGAGAGAGAAATGCATTTTTTCCCTGCTAGAACCTCACATGCACCCTAAAGTTCTATTTTACCCCGCTCACCATTTTGATTAACCAATAAAAGCTTACTAACTTCATGTAACACCCCCAATTTGTGACCTCCAATATTTTAAACATTTTCTTCGGAAATTGGGCGTGTTAGCGGTGTTACTTCAAATTGTTGGAGTAAGTGTCCTCAACAATAGTGCAATCACATAATTAAATCTCAATAATAAGAATACAAAGGGATGATGAATATTATAGTCAACTGGTCATCATAAATCGGTAATGATTGGCTCAATTGAGTTTGACGTTACTGTCATATGACGGTGGTGATGTGACAACCCTCGCGATAGCGGGAATAAAACATAACAAGCATGCGATTTATATAGCGGAAAATACGATATTTTTGAAACTTTTAACATGCCAAAAGAAAAGTACGAGGAATGAAATAATTACAAGCTAAAGTATAATATACTACAAAGAGACGCAGTCTCTCAAAACGTTATCAAATATCAAAGTTGTTTAGCAAAACTAGCTAAGAAACGTCTAGGGGTGAATCGTTGAGACCAACGCCCGCTAGCTCACACCCGAACCCAAAACAACAAGCAAAATCCATCCAAGCAACCTGTTCATCCATGAAAACATGAACGCCACAGTCAGTGGGGAGTAACTCCGGGTTCTCCCAACCATATCACAAATAACATACTTAAACGGTAATAGAAAAGTAGAAGCATGCATATATAGATATACATGTGAAATACGAGAACGATAAATAGGCATTTCAATATATAAAGATATAGGTACATGAAGTATAAAACGGTAAGCATCATACTATCAACAGACTCGGGGAAAACACCCTTAGGCAACCATATACTCACTAGGGCTTGCATCTCACCGATAGCGGCATATACTTGATAAGATAGAGACTCGACATATAAACCACGCCAAGTCATCCAACGGTCACAAGTAATCAACATATAAACATCCATCCAAACGTACGAATACGGTGACATCATCTCTCATGGTTAATGACACGCACTAGCACCATGTTCATAGCAAGTATGATCAATTCGCATCCACGGGATAAACATTTCCTTGAACGCATACACGATTAACATTTCGTATATGTAGACTCATTTCCTCCCAGTAGGACGACGATAATAATACGATCCTAGTCTAAACCTGGCCAGACTCTCGGAACAACATGTTCCGATTCGACATGCGATAAACATTTCGCATCCAAGACTCGGTCAAACACAGAAGCCGAGTACCCCAAACTCGGTCAACCTTCACGAAATAGGCGAAAAGAGCACAAACATCATAAACAAGCGATACGCTACCTGCAATGACACCACCTCGCAAAGATAAAACATTTGACGTCCGGGTAGATCAACGCGTTCGCCTTCCAATAACGTCGTCATATCTCCATTAAAACATGCATTTAAGCATTTGGGATACATCTCCTCGTTCCGACATTCCAGTCTAACGAGCGAGGAGGTAGCCGGGGAATGAGAGTTCCTAGCACTTAACAATTAGTGCTCAAATAAAGACATATGTAAAACCGACTCAAAGGGGGGGGACATATCAAAACCGTCACAAAACATGTGATATAAGCGAATGGAATATCATATATTCTAAACATGAATATTTAATGCTATTACGTAAATTTATACGATAAACGAACCATACAAACTATTATTTATGAATGTATAAGAGAAAAAGTGGAAGAAAAGTCGAGGGGGTGTCAACCGGTCAAGGGACCGGCCGCCGGCTACCCGGCTGGCACTTCATCAACAAACGAAAACCATCAAAAATACAGCGAGGTCCCAGCCGGTCAAGGGGACCGGCAGCCGGGCACCCGGCTGGGAACAACACAACACCAAAATTCTCAAAATTGTCAGCCGTGTTCCCAGGCGGTCGGCTGACCCGCGGCCGGTCGGCCGGCTCGGACCACCTTCATACGAAAATCACCCTATTTCACTAATAATCTTCAACAATCATCAATAACTATCAACAATCATCAACAAACCTTAACCAACACAAATACTAACAATACTCATCTAATTCTAACCATATTCACTATTGTTAAAACACATTAAAATACCTAGTAATCGTCACTAGACAATTAGTAAACATCAACTAAAGCATATAAAACACGTATTGATATCGAGTAACCCTTCACCGTTACCTTTTTGCGTCTTCAATCCTCGTCTAGGTCCTCCTCCACTAGGTAGTAATCTTTGTCGAGGTCTTGAAGGTCTCCACCTACAATTAGACAACAAAAAATGAATATAATTCACCTTTGAGAAAGACGGATAAATTGAAAAGTGAGAAAGACGGTAATTTTATTACCAAATAAGATAGAGGACGATAAGAGGGGAAGATTATGACGAAAATTAGCGGATTTGAGTAAGGAATGAAGGAGTAGTGACGATCTTGAGCTTGACCAAAAATGGAGTTTAGGCTTTGGGTTACTTGTTGAGGAAGAAGGAGTAAGTGGAAAAGTGAGTGAGGGAGTTACATTTTTAGGGAGATATAAGGTGAGTGGAAAATAAGGGAAAAGCCCAAAAGCGGCTTAAGGCGTAACTCACATGGAATTTCGAGTAAAGTCCGATTACGAGCTCAGATTTGCTAAATTAGACACGGGAAACTAAGTTCTAGACTAAATCTAAAATTACGCTGAAAAGTATCCGTATAATATTTTTAAAATACAAATAGGGTACAATTGCGGGTGTTACAGGTGATCAGTTGATCCTTTGAGGTCACACCTAAAGGACATTCCCCTAATCATGTACATTAATTAATTGTATAACTATACAGATTATTTAATCCCTTAAATTGAACTAAGTTTATATTAGTGATAATTATATCTTATTTTAATATGATTAAATAAGATTCATTTTAGTAATTTAATTGTTATATTACTAAGAATGCATTATGTTTATGAAACATTTGAGATAAGCAAAATTGGTTGATTATAATTACAAATTGTTGTAGATTATATTAATCAAATATGAGATGACCCATTTTATTTAAATGTAATTATAAAATGTGACTTAAAATGTTAAGTCTAATTTATTTGTTATGAAATTGCATCTAAATTAGTTAAATGCACATTTATAAGTAAGATCACATGTCACATGTCACATATCACATATGTAACAAATGACATAATCACAAAAATAAAATGGACTCCATATTAAGTGGCAAAACCGGTTTATATGGGTAGTAGGGTACATGTTTAGGCTTTAATAGGTGTTCTAATTGAGAATTAAATGATATGATTAAATCCTAAGCCTAGATAACTACCCATTGCTTTGTTAAGACAAAAAAGCAAATTCACTCTTACCCATGCCTTGGGTGGCCGGGCCATGTGTGCTAAATAAGGAGATGTTTTCTCCTTATTTAGTTGATACTTGATCTCATTTTTGGTGTACACTTATCTCTCTACAATCTCAACATTCTCACACTAAAAGAAACTTGAGAAGTTCATCTCGAGTTCATAAATTTACTAATAAAATTACTAAGAGTAGTAATAGTGTTTATTAGTCATATTTTAAGGGAACTATTATATTATACTAGTGTAGTATTTTATATAGTGATAAAAGGGGTAGTCTTGAATGCTACTAATTGGAGAGTTTCTAATTTGAAACTTGGAAAATCATCCATATCATATAAGCTCAAGAACAAGAGTAGGAAGAAGTCCTATCTTGTGCCCAATTTCGTACAAATCAATGTAAGGAAATAGTTACTTCTTATTCTTGTATTATTTAGTTATGCATGCATAAGGTCTACATAGTTCAAGAGTAAACTATTAATAAAATGATATTAGAAATGTCTAATATCGAGTTTAAGAAACTTACACAAATAACGTAACGATATCCAAAAATAATAAAGGTTCTAACATAAATAATATTGCAGCGAAAAAACTTAATTCAAGGCTTACATAGTTTTAAACTCAAAACAGCTTAAAGAGTATAACTCTTATAAAATAAATTCAACGAAATGCGAAAGTGAAACTACTAAGTCTTATTTTATTGTCTAGTACTCGACATGTAGTCACGAACTCTCTTTCCATGTCGTCCCATCGCGTTACAATAGCAAACCTGTCAAATTACACTGCTCACCATACAACCGAAAATATTGTAAGG
The DNA here is from genome assembly GCA_022085475.1 of Heliosperma pusillum. NCBI lineage: Eukaryota > Viridiplantae > Streptophyta > Magnoliopsida > Caryophyllales > Caryophyllaceae > Heliosperma > Heliosperma pusillum. The sequence goes on from JAIUZE010016711.1 coordinate 16,272, forward strand.
GTCATCACAGGTCCACGAGTAAAAGATTTGGTGGAAAACATGGGAAATAAACACAAGTCAATATGAATACATAATCAGGCATGCACGCTCATAATAGATATCAACAACCATATTTATAAACAATCCTTGAAAACAACAATAATACTTTTGGCTAGACTTGTCGTGAGTCTCCAAATTATTATTTGTATCCACTACTAACTCTAACAATAGCTAGGTTAAGTAGGGGTCGATCCCACAAGGAAGGTCTATGTTTAACGTGTGTTATGTAAATAGTTCTAAGGTAACCAAAGTGGGGGTATTTGTGGTTTGAGTCTAATCTAGCAAAGTAAAATATTAAAAGATTGGAGTAAATCAAATTATAAAAAGATCGTGGGTCTTACAATTTCCACAAATGAGTTAGGTTTGATCATTGACTCTTTTAGACTCTAATTACTCTTAAATACTTTATTGTGTAATTATAAGTTTCTACTTCTCCTTACTTTTTAGTCATTCACTGCGAAAAGCGCACATAAACAATCCTTATGGTGATGACAATCTAGTCCAAGCGTATCTAAATTCAATCATACCATAGATTATAACTAGAGAAGTCAACAAAGATGAACAAATGCATACAAAAGCGGTTCTACACTTTAATTCATATGATAAATATTCTCCTACAATCCAACAACGATGAAAAACATACAAATTGATGAGCTATAGTTGGTACCAATGTCTAGGCAATTGAACAAAAGATTCAAATTCCTAGACATTGGTTGTTTTCGAAATATCTAAAGGACATAATGAGTATGTTGTACATGCTTATATAATTATGAGTCGTGTATGGTTTCTTTTTATTATAATATTTTATAATGTCTTAACACTCTTTTTCAATCTTGTATGATCTTCTCCAAAGGGCATTAACATGTCCCGCTCTTAATTGAATGATATTTTCCTTATAGAAGGGGTAGTGCTGCGTGACCCCATAGTTGATTCTTAGGCTTCAACATGCGTCGTGCGGGATGTTAAACCAGCGCTTACGGGAAGCGGCAACCCGGTTTTATTGTTTTAATGTGTGCATTTGATTTTGAATAAAGTAGTTTGAGTCCACCAATTGATGCTAAATGGATGATGATGAGAGCGCATTTGCAAGCTAAGTTTGGATGCTCTCTTTTGCTCGGTAATTTCTATACCCTCCTTTTATCTTTTTCTCCCATCCCTTATTTTGTCATTGAGGACAATGTCATGGTCAAGTGTGGGGGAAGGGTTTTAGCTCATTGTGGTGGTCTATAGTTGCATTTTAGTAATATTTAGTCATGTAGTTGCATTTTAGTAACAAACATGGTGGAATTGCCTTACTTTTTCATGAATTTAGTTGATATTTTCTAGTTTAGAAATGTAGTTCACATATTTGAATTAGGTGTTTTAACACTTGCATGGTTAATACTTGTGCCTATTTTGACGAGTTGAGTTCAACTTTTAGTTCACCTTGGACCTCTAGTGGTGTGAACATGCCTTTGATGGTCATGATCGTCACAAAAATGTAGTTTGATCAACATATCCTGCATTATTCCAAAAAACAAAACAAAACAAAAAAATCAATCACAAACAAAAAAAATCAAAATGAAAAAAAATAATCACAAAAAAAGTGGATTGTTCTCATGTTGCGAAGTGGGTATGAAAAGCTATGTTTCCAAGAGCCATGTTATTTTGCTCTATGGTTAAAACAGTTGTGTTCAAGTACAAAAGAAAATTTTATATCAAGTTAAAATACATATATTTACATGTTGACATCCCATGCTTGTTGTCATTCTTGCTAAGGACCGAGTCCCGTGGTAAGCTAAAAGATGACGAGTATGGAGCTCAATTCATTGATTTCATCAATAGTCTGGATCCAAAAGACCGAGTCTCGAGGTTGAACAAATGGTGATTTTAGCGAATTGAGATTGCATTGACACATCTACCAAATCAATGGAGTTCCTAACGTTGCCAAGTGAAATCATATTTTTCAAATACCCAACGTGAAGTATATTGTGCTCAAAAGAACAAATCTACCCAAATAAATTTTTCCATGTTGATTGATCGAAGTTTGAGTGATGGTTGTGGCGGGTTTTAATGTTTCCTAACTCATTAGGCTTGACAAGGCACTCTTTGTTGAACTTGATTCTTTGTAGAGTTGGCTTAATGTTCCATGCATTTGTTACGGTTTCCTAAATCTTTCATTTGAACTTGCATTTCTCTATTAGAACTTGTTAACTTGTGATTGAAAGTGTGAGTGTGTCCTTAGTCTAGTTGAGCTTACTCGAGGGCGAGTAAGATCTAAGTGTGGGGGAATTTGATGTGACGGTTTTATACCGTGTTTATCAACCCAATTCTTAGCTACTTTAGCCTTGATATATGTTATTTATTGTTACTTTAGCTCATTAATGCATTTTGGTAATAGTTGCATTGTTTGGATGTATTTCTACGCAATTCCAGTTTAATGTGTAGGTGCCATGTTCAAGAATCGCATTCCTAGTTTTGGAAGTAACTTGGACATTTTTACACTTATTCCTTGGATTAAATTTATGTCAAATAATGGGTTAATAAGAGTTTAAAAGCTTGTGTATTAAAGACAAGTCAAAGCCCAAAACAATGAGTCAAAGTACGGAAGCAAGGAAGAAGAGGAAGCGTCAAAGGAAAAAAATGGTAGCCTCGTGTCGCAGCTAGCCGCGTGTCGCGGCAAATTTGGTTGACTATTTAGCCTCGTGGAGAGGCTCCGCATTGGATTCCGAATTCTTCTTTAATTCGGCAATTATGTTCACACTTTATGAGGTTTTATGAGGCTTTAATAGGATTTATGGAGATGCTCTTTCGGAGACCAATAAAAGGAGGGATTGTTGATCAAATTAGACACATATCTTCTTCCATCTTTTAATCATTATAAGATACATAATAATTCTTAGTATTCTCAATTTATTATTATGATTATTGATAGTTCTTGGGTGAAGCAATTGAAACAAATGAATTATTATTTTGTAAGACTCTTTATTCTATATTTTTACCTCTTAAATATTGATATGTATTCTCAATTTATTATTATGATTATTGATAGTTCTTGCTAGTTTGAGCTCCTAGTTTGTTTTATCTTTAATCTATTGCTAGTTTAGGAATTTGAATCTTTTGTTCAATTGCCTAGACATTGGTACCAACTATAGCTCATCAATTTGTATGCTTTTCATCGTTGTTGGATTGTAGGAGAATATTTATCATACGAGTTAAAGTGTAGAACTACTTGTGTATGCATTTGTTCATCTTTGTTGACTTCTCTAGTTATAATCTATGGTATGATTGAATTTAGATACGCTTGGACTAGATTGTCATCACCATAAGGGTTGTTTATGTGCGCTTTTCGCAGTGAATGACTAAAAAGTAAGGAGAAGTAGAAACTTATGTCTACACAATAAAGTATTTAAGAGTAATTAGAGTCTAAAAGAGTCAATGATCAAACCTAACTCATTTGTGAAAATTGTAAGACCCAAGATCTTTTTATAATTTGATTTACTCCAATCTTTTAATGTTTTACTTTGCTAGATTAGACTCAAACCACAAATACCCCCAATTTGTTTACCTTAAAACTATTTACATAACACACGTTAAACATAGACCTTCCTTGTGGGATCGACCCCTACTTATTACCCTTGCTATTGTTAGAGTTAGTAGTGGATACAAATAATAATTTGGATACTCACGACAAGTCTACCTACACATTAAACCAGAATTGCGTAGAAATACATCCAAACAATGCAACTATTACCAAAATGCATTAATGAGCTAAAGTAACTATAAATAACATATATAAAGACTAAAGTAGCTAAGAATTAGGTTGATAAAGACGTTATAAAACCGTCACATCAACTTTCTTTCTCAAACATTCACTTGTCCACTTTGTTCCACTTTGCTTTCTTAATAAACTTTTGGTATCCGGATAGAGAATCAATGTATAGAAGGTTCCAACTACTCGATTGCCGGTTCGACAAGCTTTCCCCAACCATGTACTAAAACTGGTCATAATTCCCGAGTGTGCACACCCCTCACAACGGATAACCCAAAGAAGGAGGAAAGGTGACGAGACACCACCTCAAATAAGTATAGGTCACATAACATTTCCAAAACAACAATAATTACTTATCAAAGTATTTGCAAAACTATACTTATTCAACATCAAATCAATTTCAATCTCGAAACATTTTAGAATCAATTATATCAATCCATACTCACATAATATCATACATATTAATATTGAGTAAGTTTTGGAACTTACCGATAGCAAGCAAAATCCAAGTACGCCCCCAGAATTTCTTTTCCTCGAAACCACAATCTACAATTACTGTACAAAAGTCGCATTAAGACGAGTGTTTAATCATCGTAACTAATCCTAAGCCATGACCATGTTGTAATACAATCCTAATGCTTAATAACCAAGTACCTAAACTAGTACTAGCAACACCTGATAGTAATCCTAACAATATGTAATTCTCGACTTTTCAGAATTTCCTGAACAGAAAAGGCTTACTATAAATTCCATAATTAATTCTAGGAAAATATAATTAGTGCAAGGTCAGTAGGTTTAGAAACCTATGACTCTTAGCTACGACTTTTGTTTGAGGATCTCCTCCAATTCTGAAGTAAACATGGGTTTTAAGACATATACAAACTCTGGCGAATTCCATCACATAAAATGTATTCAGTTATAAATAAAGTTTAACAAAAGTTTTTTGGGTAAAACAAAGTTTTAACATCAACTAGACTTGCCGTGGTAATTAAATCTTGAAATTAGGTTTTGGGAGTAATCTTTATGCTAAATCAGATTCGCGGATGTTTTAGATAGATGTTCATAAATTTACCTTGGCTAAATTACATTGAATCTGATTACGAAATTTTACATACATAAACCTAACTTGAAATAAACGTGACTCTCTTCTTTATGTTTTCGAAAATAACGACATTAAATAGACGAATTAATTCTAATAAAACAGAGGCAGATTATGAAAATTTCTTAAACACTAATCTTTAAATTAACTATACTAATTTCAACAAGATATGATTAGCTCTACTCTAAACATGCTTATATAATAAAACAAGACTTAAAACATGATTATAAGTATTAAAGATGGATAATTTAGAGAGGAAAAGGTAGGGGATGAACTTACATAGAGTAGAGAGAAATTTGTCTGCTTCCTAGGAATTGCACTAGGGTTTTAAGAAAATGAGACACAAGGTTTATATACTAGGAGGTAAAACTTCTAATTGGGCTCTATCATTATCAAGTTTTCGGTCCACATTACTCGGTTTGACCCAGTCCCATATTGTTTTTTTTTCTTAATCTAAGCCTTCCTAATTCCTTAATTTTCCATACTACTATTCTTACACTATATGATACTCTAAGTTCCACCAAGTATTCTTGACTAGCTACTTCCAACTCAAAATGTAACAAATTCCTCGATAATCGTATTCCAAAAAATAGCGGGTATTACACTTCATCTAGTACCCGATTAACATCCCTATTAGAAGATTCTATCACACCCGCTTCCTCCAAAGAAATCATCGCCTCCGAAAGCTTATTCAAATTTTTAAGAGTCATGGCATTACAAAAAAGAGCTTTGGCATTGTTGGGGAAAAAGTTTAAAACCATAAAAGAGAAAATTAGAGCTTCGTCAAATGCTTGAAGTTTATTGGAACAAGTTGCTCGATTCAAACACAAAGTTGTGAGCTATTATTACTTATTAGTTTTACAACAAGTCTTCCTTGTGATGGACATATCCGTCACAAGCTTACGACGGGTCATGTACTACCCATGTGGGTAGATAAGACAAAACAGAATGATACTCCCTAGACACTTAGCTTTTGTCTTATCTTCCCACATGGGTAGTATTTGATCCGTCGCAAGCTTGCGACGGATATGCCCGTCACAAATGAGAATTTGTATTAGTTTTATGTACTTTGACAAAAAAATCAGCTATTAGTTCAACTAGTTTATCAAACATTTTTTTTTATATAAAAGTTATCTAATCGGATCTTTATTTTCACCTTTTTAGCTACATTTTCATGTTTTAGTTAGTTTTCAGCTTCAGCTAACTTTCTAAATTTCAATTACATTTTAAGCTAATTTTAACAAACATGGCCTAAAAGTCTAAAACTTGTGCAAAAAATAAGGTGCTGCTAATTTTAACAAACAACAGAAGTTTCCTTTCCTTCTCCTTTGCCTAAGGAGCATAATGAGCCTTCATCAACCCTTTCCGAGAGCCACAAGTCGTTTCCGGAAGAAGGTATCCTCCGAATTGAGAAGAAGAAGCGACTCTTATTAGGGTCCTTTCTTGCAAGCAAGATTTCAGCGGTTCAGTTCCAGTTCGTCGCGGCAAGCACGCATAGAGTAGGCGGTGGGCCGTGTCGTGCCGGCCCGCGCCCCAGCCCGTCGTGCCAGCCCTAAATTTTGGCCCGGTCCAGGCCCGGTCCGTCGGTCCACTGGGTTGTGTCGTGCCGGCCCGACCACCTTTACCCGCTGCCGCAGTGTAACAACCCGAAAAGTACCCTATTTTTCTAGTAAAAATATTTACTAACACTTTTCAGTAGAACTTAAGTTTTTAAAATAGAAATTTTTGTTCAGAGTCGTATTTTGAAATTCCGCGTTCGTATTTGGAATTTCTGAGAGATTTCATGAAAAGACCGTTTTTAGTCATCTTTGACTTTTCTTGACTTTTAAGTCGTCTTTGACTTTTTCTTGACTTTTTAAAAGTCGTCATTGACTTTTCTTGACTTTTAAGTCGTCATAAACTTTTCTTGACTTTTAAGTCATCTTTGACTTTTCTCGACTTTTAAGTCGACTTTGACTTTCGTTGACTTTTCCCGACTCGCCTTGTAAGTTTGAAGACCGAAATTTTATTTAAAAAATAATCTTTTTAATTTATTTTTATTAAGATTTATTAGGAATTTATCATAATTTAATATAATTATTTTGAATTTATTCGGAATTTAAAGAATAACTTTTACGGTTTTTAATCGAACATCATTTAACTATTTCCGAGTCATCGTAAAGCGCGAAACGAAACCGAAACTCGACTTTGGCATGAGTCACACGCTCATGTCATCGTTTTCCACTCACATTAGATATTTTAATTCTTTTGATTAAACTAATAGGAATATCTTAGATATTTTCAGCTTTATCGATCCGTCAACGGAAATTACGCAAATCGTTTACAAAACTGACCCGACAGTGACCATATCACACGGCTCCTTTGCTCTCTTTGACCTTGATATTTTCTTTCTTCTCATTACAATAACATAATATCTTGATATTTAATTCAATTAACTTAATATCAAATTAATTACGGTAATATAATTATTATACCGGGTCAATTCCATAACAACAATTTCAAACCCCCTCACTATTTTGCTCTATAAACTCACGGCTCACACACTCCACTTTACTCACAAACAACTTTTCATTTTTCAACAAATCAAATTAAGATCAAAATATCACTTTCTTTAATCGTTCTTGAGCGTTCTTCGCGTTCTTCATCCGTTCTTCATCGTTCTTGAGCAAAACCTTCATAAAACCTTCATTTCTTAATTAAATCCGTCCTAACTTATATTTCTAGATCTCCTCTTCGCTCCTCCATCTTCTAGTACGGTTTATTTTCAATTCCGTAAAAATCATTTTCAACACTTTAATTATGGAAAATCTATTTTTACTTCTAATAATGTTTTTCTTGTCATTTCTTATAGGGGAAGATTTTGAAGACGAGTTTGGTGACTCGTATATATTAGGGGAAGATTAGAAGACGGGGTTTTCTTATTTTCTAGTTCTTATTATTTTGGTGCTTACTTGATTTGAGCTAGCTAAGGTAACAATTCCGATTTACTCGACGAAATAATGTCACATATCTTAGGTTTTAGTTCATATTATTGTTACTTATGATTTTTAGTAGTAACATGATAAGTAGTATGATTTATATGTTGTATGGAATTTTTAAGATGTTAGTGTTCTTGACATAAAAGTATGATTTATTTATAACCATGATTTTTGTATGAATGATGGTTGAATTGGATGTTAAAAATGGATGTTGTTAATTAAAAACATGTTAGAATTTAAGTGGGAAGGGTGGTTGTGTGAACCGTGGGAAATGGCCGGAAAAACCAGCCCAAACCGGCCGGTTCAGGCCCGGTTCAGGCCGGTTCAGGCCGGTCCTGGTCCGGTCTGGATTGGTCCGGGTTTTGGTCTTTGGGTTGTGTCGACGTTTGATTGTTTAATGGTTGTTTTGACGGGTTTTAAATATGTTAAAGCATGCGGGAAATATTAGGAAACGGTTTTAGGAAAGTTGTAAAAATCAGCCCAAATCAGCCCAAACAGGCCGTGGGCCCATTCAGGCCCATGTGGGGTCCGGCCCAACCCAGCCCGTGGGTCCCACTTTGGGACTTGTGACGGTTTTTGAGTTATCGTCATTTTTATCGCGTTTTGTAATAATTAGCAAGCGAGAAATATTAATAAGTAAAATATTTAATTAAAAAGGTTTTTCATTAAATTATTATTTCTAACATGTTAGAAATTATAAGACGAGATCGTAGTTTAATTTAATATTCTTTTAGTCAAACGGGTTTGGGTATGATATAATAATTCACATGTTAGAAGTTAATAAAATAACATGTAATGAATATGTTGACTTTTATGTCTAAGTCTATGTGGTAAAGACTCTGTTTCTAGCCGGTTTGATCAAACGGGTTTGGTCAAACTAAGATCTAGTAAGCCCCGTTTTGACTGATGACCCGTCGCGGGACTCGGGTCGGGGATTTGTCTTCAAGTAAGGTTGTATTTAATTATTGAATTAGCCTTAGTAGATATGAGGCGATATGATATTTGATTATGATTTATATGCAGTAGTCACATGATAGGATGTTATTCCGTGACTGTTTTAATTATATGGTTGGTGTCGTGTTGACTAAGTACCCATAGAGAATTATGAGTATATGGCGTCTTGACCATTCTAATTCTAAATGAGTATCTTGGACCATTACATTGATAGGCCTTACTATCTTTATAGAGCATACGGAAGTTTGCCGATAGTGATAGCCTGTGTCCCGGCTTGGTGGGTT
>JAIUZE010016712.1:0-40196 GCA_022085475.1 Heliosperma pusillum
GTATCGGTTGGCATCGGTTTTGCAAGAGAAGAAGCGGAAAACAGTTGCTCAAAAACGAAAGCTGTGCATTTGCGAAAGTGCTCGATCGAGCAAAACAGAGTTACTCGATCGAGCGGTTATATCTGGAAAAGTTGCTCGATCGAGTGGAATTTCTACTCGATCGACCCCCAGTTTGATGCTGGTTTGGGGAAGCTTTGTTTTGTAAGTTCTTCTGTTTTTTCTTCCATTCTTACATATATTTCATTAGGAACGTGTATTAGGTTGTTTTTTCCCTTTTCCTTATATGCTTTTGTGTTATAGCCAATGAGGACATTGTCTGTTTTGGTTTGGGGAAGTGTTTTACATCCTTTTGCGTCTGCATTTGCATTTGTATTGCATTCACGTTTACAATTCATGTTAATTAGAAAAATTTGAAAAAATCAAAAATATCACGTTTATTTTTGCATATAGTTGAGTCGGATTGGAGTCTTGTTCATGATGAAATTGCACTACAAGTCTATTTTATGCTATTCTTTGCACCTTTCTTGACTTACTTAGTAAAATCGAATAGTGAACTATTGAATTTTGTCTTGGAATTTAAATTTGATTATTAGACTTGACTTAACTTTTTGGCAAACTACTTATATATTCTGAGTTTTAGAGCCTATAACTGGTGACATCTATGACCAGTTCATCTAGGAATGAGAGTAGTTACTCCCCACATCTCGTGTCATTTGCTTGTATATGAATTTTGATTTCTTATTGCCTGCACGCATTGGGTTTGTGGTCGGTATTACGTGTTTTGAGAATTTTTGCATCTCCCTTTTCCTCATTTTACCCCATTAACTCCACATAAAGCCATATCTGCCTGTTGCCCTTAACTACATCCTAAACTAAGCCTACCTTTGCCGAGCTAGTTTAGTAGTCGAGGTATATTTTACCGTTGTGTCAGTTTTTGGCTCGTTTCATTGATTGGAGTGGGTTTTTTGTGAGAAAAAGAAGAGAAGTGTTGTTAGTGCCTCGATCGAGTAGTTTTCAGCTCGATCGAGCAGATATTGTTAGTTGTTGCCTCGATCGAGTGAAGCATTCTACTCGATCGAGTGGTTTTCCTCAGTCAGCCAAGAAAAGAAAAAGAAAAAAGTAAAGAAAGATAAAAATGAAAAAATACAATGAGAAAAATAATTGGCTGAAGTTTTTGTTTTTGCGCCTCCTACTCTTATTATAATTTGTCGAGGTGTTTTAAGGGATTTGTGTTGTATATGCCTATATATGTTAAGGCATCGAGCTTAAATTTTGATAGTTGGAAGAATGGAACGAGTTCTATTGCGGTCTTGTTAGGAACTAGCTTGGCTATTTACCCTCACATTTCCATTAATTGTTTTGCCCCTTCTTACCAATTAGCCTCACATATCCATATTTTTGCAAATGTTCGGCACGTGATTGTCCTTGAACGGTGGTTATGCGTGTGTACGGTGCTTGAAATCATCTTTCATATTAGTTAGCAATGCATGTTGTGTCGGTCGTAGTCTAGGTGAGTGACTATATTTTCTTCTCTCTTTCTTATACATATTTACTTACCATTTGCTTGTTGAGAGAAGAGTGACCCGTGAGAGTCCGAATTTGGTTGAGTCTTGCAAGGTCGAAAATCTAATATATTTCCAAGATTGTATAAATTCGTTCACTTTCGTATTAAGCTTTGTAGCGATTGATTGAGTGCATTAAACTGTTTAACATTGACTTGTAGCTAGCTCTAAGACTTACTCCATTCCCTTAGGTTTATTTTGTTCCATATAGCTGCATTTAGTTTGCTTGAGGACAAGCAAAGGTTTAGTTTGGGGAAGTTTGATGCGTGTATTTTATATAGACTTTCTAGTCCATTTATGCACGCATTTATATGTCATTTAGGTGATGTTATGTCACTATATGCCCCTATTTGGCTACTTTGTACTTTCATTACTATTTTGTAGGTACAAGCTGCGTAGTAGCGGAAACCGAGCCAAAACAGTCCACTTTGCATGCATTTAGGAGAATGGAAGGAACGGAACAGAAGCTCTTGCATGGGAAAGCGTGAAACCGCTCGCAATCAAGTCTAAAGCCATGTCCAACACTGCACGATAGGCCAAAAGACCTCGATCGACTATGTATTTGATCGATCGAGGAGCATTGAAGTGAATAGTTGCTCGATCGAGCTGTCCTGTGCTCGATCGAGTGGTTGCTGCTGAAAAGTTGCTCGATCGAGTAGAATTGTTACTCGATCGAGTGATTTCCTCCAATAAAGTCCTCGATCGAAGGGTATTTTCCCTCGATCGAGTAGAATCTATCATAGGCCTTAAGTCCATAGTCTAATTAGGGTTTAGAGTCGTGTTATGCTTATTTAAGACTCTTATTTACGTCATCAGGAGATACATTCGATCATGGGGTGATCCCTGATCATCACCACTTAGGTTCTAGTTTGTGAACTCTCTTCTTTCTTTAGTTTACATTCGGGTTTATCAACGTGGATTTGTTTCTTACGCCGGATTGCTAAGATTGTAAACTTCTTCTTTTCTCTCTTTCTTAACCTTTGTTTTAATTAGTGATTACTCTTCTTAATTACTGCGTTGTTATTGTTCATGCTTGTTAATTGCGATTTTATTATGTCTATCGTCATATGTTCAATCGTCTTTGATAGCATCGTTAATAACATGAGTAGCTAATTCTCTTGTATGTTGGGATGAGGGAAACTGTAGTAGAGGCGTGTTAGGATAGATTATTTTAGTTAGTCTTGAATATGAGAATCAGTCTAAGCAATTTAATTGAGGTTTACTCGAATGAGTGCACGCAGGAGGCTGGCTAGGTAGTTAACCTCGACCTGGATCGAGAGATTGGAAGGGAAGGCTTGCTTAGAATTGATAGGTGACTCCTAAGAGGGCGAAAGTTAATTAGGAAAATCCCTAGGGTGGTTTGAAACCGAGAGGAGAAAACCATTGCTCTTCTCATTGATAGATTGACTGACTTAGTTGACCCGTAGATGCCGATATTGCAGTGAACCGAATCCTAGCATATTCTCTCTTTATCTGATTTATTGCATATTACTTTCTACCTTTATTTCTCTTCCTTTAATCTTATTTAGTTTAGTTAAAACAATTTTAAAACCCCCTAGTTTGTTACTAGCAGATTTAGATTTCAGTTAGTTAGTTTCCTCCCTGTGGAGATCGACCCTACTTCCGCTATCTTCTTAGTTAGTAGACTTAGGTTTTTTTTTTGGTGTATAACGACCACATAAAATTTTGGCGCCTTGTTGGGGTTAATAGTTGATTATTGTCTTGTCTCCATGCTATGCTTATAACATGTTTGATGAAATGCCTACTTGAGTTTGCATGATTCTCTCATTTGTTTCGATTACCATAAGATCGAAAGTCTTGGTCTTTCGTAGAACCGCTAGTTTGGCAAGCCGTATCTAGTGACGCGATAGCTAGTTAGAGTCGGTTTGGGGAGGAGTTGTATGACCGATAGCCTCGATTCACTTTCCTAGACTAGACGACACTTCAACTATTGAACCCGGCATTTTCACCCGACTTTACTACCATATGAACCCACTCACCCTAGTTTTCCCTCTTATTCGATAAAAATCAAATCTTTCTCGTTTTAGGCTCTATTTGTTGTTTTCATTTGCTTTTAATTGTTGCTTTTAATTTGTTGCGTTTAGTAGTTTTTAGTCCCCTCACCAAATTATTGTTAGGCTAGAATAGGACACATTGAAGCTTGTAGTTGACCCCTCTATTCTTTGTGGTTCGACCCCGACTTCCGCTATCGCATTAGTTGGGTTTTTTAAATTGTTTTTGCTTGAGCGGTGCGCGACAAAAACCGTTCATCACTCTGTAAATTTGATCCATCCTAACCCATACATGTTTAACAATTCTTTTGGTCTTAACATAGAGTTGTCTAGGTTTTTTATAGTACATTCTAAGTTTTTTATTGTCGTGACGCATACTAGGTTTGAATGACTCCTTTTGATTCATATTTGCTTTAGATGATGACGGTTTTGATGTTTAACCGAAAGCCATGTCGTAAAACCATCTGAACTCATTGTTCCTTATTTCTTCACGTTCAGGCTCTGGTTCAGACTCATTAACTCTGGAAACGTCATGTTCATTAACAAAATCAACTTGATTTTTATTATCATTGGCATATTTAACATAGTTCTGTTTACTATGACTTGTGTGACCACAATAGTTGCAAATCAGATATTCTGAAATATTGACATATTTCGTTCTATTGAAATCACGATCAGAAGGAGTGGATTTGCATTTATCGTGGTCTCTACGACTATAGAAAGCATGTCCTAGACCCATCTTCATGTTATTGTTAGACTCTATGGTAAGGAAGTTTAAGACTTTCTGACTTGCTTCCCACTTATCATGAACTTTTTGTGCATGTAGAAGCAATTCCTTCAAAGACTGAATTTCTTTTTCGCATATCGAATTATCTACATTCGAGTCTTTAGAGGGATTTTTCTTTTTAAAGTTTTCACGAATATCATTAAAGCGTTTGTTCAAGATAAGTTTCTCCTCATTATGTTGATCTTTGTCATGGGAGAATTTAGCCTCTATATCTTTCAATTGCTGAGAAAGAAAAAAGTTTTCTTTCTTGTGATCAATGATAGCAACGTTTATTCGCCTTAGCTTCAGATTTCAAAAGCTCATTGACTTTCTTCAATTCTAAAATTATAGCCTCATTAGCTATAACTTTGGCTTGAAGATGTTTAATGTTGAGTTTTAACTCTGAGATTATAGCTTCATTAGTTATAACTTTAGACTCAAGAGTGGCTTTCTCAACATTTGTCATATCTGAAGTTGTAGCTGGAGTATCTATAACTTTAGATTTGAGCTTTTTAGCTTTGGCCTTCAGAAGTTGGTTTTCCTCAGCAATGTCTAAGATTTGTTCCTTAAGGTCTCTTAACTCTAGAATTTGTTCATGACAATGATCTAGGGTTTCTTCAAAATACTTAACTAAGGACTTCTTAGATAATTTCTTAACTTGATTTTTTAGTTCAAGATGACTAACCTCTTCTTCATCGTCTGAATCTAAGTCTGAATTACCGATGAGGCACATATCAGATCTTGAGCAATTACTATCGTTGTCACAGTCGAAAATATGTCAAGACTGACGTTGCTCAGACATAGATTCGCAACTGACACAGCGGGGGCAGTCATAGATGTTAGGAATGGAGACTTACACTAACGGCGGGGGATGACACAATGACATTAAATCTGATAATGCCGTGAAACACCCCATGTTAGAGGAGACATGTTATCGAATTGATATTGTTGATATGACTATTGATGAATGTCTTGTTTTGTGTTTGAATAGGGATCCTCTGAATATCACCTTGGTTTCCAGCGCTGCTGAAGTTGGAAGTTCACGAAGTAAGGAAGCGGTTGAGATGGGAAAGCTGCTAACAGGAAAGGAATGCAAGCTACAGAAAGTTTAGAGCTTTGGTATCCCCACTAAGGTTACCGAGGTAAAGAAACCTGAACTTAAGTCCTTCCCCTCTCATCTCAAGTATGTGTTTCTTGATTCCCAAGAGTTGTATTTGTTTGTTTCATAAACTCGATATTAGACATTTCTAATATCATCTTATTAATAGTTTACTCTTAAACTATTAGGACCTTATGCATGCATAACAAAATATAAAGGAAAGAACCATTTCTTACATTGATTATGAAAATATGGGCACAATATTTGAACTCCTTTCAAATATTGTTCTTGAGCTAGTAATATGAGGATGATCTTCCAAGTTTCAAAGTAGAAACTCTCCAATTAGTAGCACCCAAGACAACCCCTTAATCTCTACTAAATTACTACACTAGTATATAATAGTAGAAGCCCTTAAAATAAATCTAATAACCACTTATTACTACACTAGTAATGTTATTTGAAATATGAACTAAGTTGTAGAACTTCTTAAGTTTTAGTGAGAAAATGTAGAGAGATAAGTAATTTTTTGCATGTATGAATAAAATGAGATGGAGTGTTGAATAAATAAGAGGAAATTGTCCTCTTCACTCTTCACATGACCGGCCACATGCCCCATGGTGGGGTGTGTGGTCACTTTCTTTTGTTCTTAACAAGAAATATTGAGTGTATAGGTATATGTAGTAATGATTTGATCTAATTCTCAATTAGAACAAAATTACAAACTAAAATCCTACCCACTAAAACCCCAAAACCGGTGTACCCATATAAAATGGGTGTCCATTTTATTTTTGCATTTTGTCATTTGCACAAGTGTGACATGTGACATGTAACATGTAACATGTAATTTAGCTTACAAATGTGTATTTAACCAATTTAAATGCAATTTCATAACAAATCATTAGACTTAACATTTTAAGTCACATTTAATAACTACATGTAAATAAAATGGGTCATCTCATATTTGGTTAATATAATCTACAACAGTTTGTAATTATAATCGACCAATTTCACTTATCTCAAATGTTTCATAAACATGATGCATTCTTAGTAATATAACAATTAAATTACCAAAATGAATCTTATTTAATCATATTACAATAAGATATAATTCTCACTTTAAAACTGTTCAAATTAAGGGATTAATTAATCTGTATCACTATACAATTAATTAATGTACATGATTTGGGGATTGTCCTTTAGGTGTGACCTCAAGGGATCAACTGATCACCACCGTCATACGACAGTAACGTCAAACTCAATTGAGCCAATCGTTACCGATTTATGTTGACTATAATATTCATCATCCCTTTTGTATTCTTATTATCGAGATTTAATTATGTGATCGCACTATTGTTGAGGACACTTACTCCAACAATCTCCCACTTGTCCGAGACAAGTGTGCGTCACCAATTCTCTTGTCCTATTACATATCTCCCACTCAATGCAAGTACGGGTGTCTTGCAGGTCGTACTTGCATTTGATAATATCAAGAGTGGTTTCCTCGATCTGGAGAGTAACTGTCTGACCGGAATTATCTACCATAGATACCTTCCGAGCGTGGCCACGCATTTTCAGCTTACTCCTCCTCGAGTGGCCTTGAGATTTAAAACAACCCTGACAAGGGGTGGACAATTCCTATCGCACTATTCCCTTTGCATAGCCACAGCTCATCATGACCCAAAATATGCCCATTTGACCCCAGTTACGAAGGTCGTAGAGCATAAATCAAAGTCACTCTGAAACTGTGTCACCTTAGGCAAACAGTCTTTAGTCAAAGAATTGGCTCAAAAAGAATACTAGTAGCTCTTGCCACGACCAGGCTACAAGAATTGCCAGAATTCTATAAGCGGTCACTGCCCGACAGAGTGTCCCTTACAGTCTGCCTATGTGATTGATTGGTCATCCCTATGACCCTATGTTACTTGAACTTGCCATCAATCGCACCATAATCTTGTCACTTCGAGATGTCACCTCATATAAGTGACTATGGGCCAATACAATGTTAATACAGTCCACTTTAATGGGGTTCAAAATTGTCTCTACAACCCATTTGGATATAACAAAGCACAAGACGAGTTTTTAGAAACTCAAACAATAAATGTGATTATCATATATGAACAATCAACACAATGTTATTGCTTCATATCATATAATCT
The DNA here is from genome assembly GCA_022085475.1 of Heliosperma pusillum. Taxonomy (NCBI): domain Eukaryota; kingdom Viridiplantae; phylum Streptophyta; class Magnoliopsida; order Caryophyllales; family Caryophyllaceae; genus Heliosperma; species Heliosperma pusillum. Next base: position 7,596 of record JAIUZE010016712.1, read on the forward strand.
AAATTTTATTTCGACCATGACATTTCATGACGATCTTATTAAATGCAATAAAGGCTTGGGTAGTGAATATTCCATATATTCATTTATTCCAACCTTGTGAATTGTTGTTTCCTTCCATCCGATGTTATTCCTAATCACATGAATTCATCTACGTACATATCTAGATCTCTATCTAGTGTTGGGCTCTTTAACTTGAAAAATGCTCCCACTTGTTATCATGATAACTGATAGGTATTTAGGTGTAAGGATCTACCATTAGTTCCTTTTAAACCACCTTATCCTCATCATAATGTACTAGGTCTCTATTTGTAGAATTTATAATGATTGACTCTTCAATCATCTTTTTAGTTATTCGCTTCTTATATAACAAAGATACGCCTAGGATTTCTACAAATCCTTATAAGTTTGGAAATTTGGGTTTGTGGAACCTTTACCACATTACCAAATTTTCTCTACCAAACACAAGAATGAATCCCTAGTTCTCCTTGAGAACGCTATGGATTTTCTAGTAGGCTATCCAATGACACTCATGTGGATTGTTTGTTTTGGGCTTGTCATGCTCCCAGCATACAATTCATTTAGGTATGTGCATGTAATGGCATACATGATCGGTATCATGTGATCAACAATTCTTAGGTTCAGTGGATAACTATGACCCTTTCATAGTGATCCCACTTTTATCAACATAAATAACCTATTTAACTTGTTGAAGAGATTAAGGATCTTATCGATATAAGATACCTTTTAAATGCCAAGCTAAAATCTTCTATTCCACAATAGACTTTGATTTTAGTATACATGTTGCCCTCTTTCATCCAACATTAAAATCCAACCACTCCTTTCAAAAAGGTAATATGAATATGTCACTCTTAATGAGTGAAACGTCATTCACGTGGAAAACAATTTCTCCCACTGAACTTCATGTCTTTACATGATGACTTAAACTCCCACTTAACTTCATGTCTATACATGACTTTAACTCCCACTGAATTTCATGTCTATACATGACTTTTCGACAATTCGAGTGAAACTCTTCTTATATCTTATAATAGAAAAGATCATCATAACCTCTAGGTAGATACCTTAGGCTTGTGTCATGTACACATCCTTTTCCAAATCCCTATTTGGACATGTGGTTCTCGTTGTGTATCTAGTACACACCTACAATGAGGTATTTCACTGATGATTCGGATCTAAGCATAGTTACGCATTAACTTGGCTTTTGTAGACATCTACATGTCTATCCATGCAACTACAATTGGACAACTCCAAATAAAACATTTTCTTTGCATAGATTCCATATAGTTTCATAAGTCTCTTTTAGAAAATCGAAATTCAAAATTTCTAGGTACTTCCACTTCATAGATCATAATCTTATTATATCAAGAACAATTTCTTTTGGTCTCGTCACTAGTCTAAGGATTCACCTAAGAACGCTTTCTTTTGGTCTCCTCACTAGTCTTGAGTCTAACCTAAGAACATTTTCTTTTGGTTTCCTCACTAGTTCCTAACTAGGTTTTCGTTGTGGCTTATTTTCTCCCACTCTATCTTTAGAAAGATACAACTATTTTCTTTAAAGATAGCCTTATGAGCCACAACCATTTTGTACTCATACTCGTAAGGGAGGTAGAAGTTACACAACATGACCTTAAGTGATCTACTAAAGACTTCTTTGTAAAGACATCGAATCTTAGCTTCAACATAGACTAGTTCTATAAGAGCTAAATATTCATGTCATTTACTTTCTTTATAAGTGGTAATGCCAACTGGTTTGGTAGACTCCCTACTTTGAGTTTAATAACTCAATTTTGACTTAGCAATTGATCTTTCAAAGTGAGAATCGAATTCTTAGCCTTTTATTATAATGATCCCATCATCATAATATTTACCACTAGTAGAAAAAACCCATATTGCGTCTATTGAATTACATCAGTTCTATATAACACGACGCAAAAGGTACTCACTTTTGGCGGAATTGCATTTTTCGCGTTTTCGTTAAGTTTTTTGCGTCGCTTCTCTAAAAAAACCGACGTATATAAGGTTAATTGTTGAGTCGGTTATGCGCGAAACTGACGTAATTGATCAAATACGTCAGTTATAATTACAATCGACTTATTTGATATTATGTATTTGCATCAATTAAACCTTAAAAGTGACGCAAATGATATTTAATAATTAAAAAAAACCAACAATACCCCCATTTTCCAAACTTGCTTATTAATTTACATAGCAGTTGCTTGCTTATACCAATTGTTAATTAGATATCAAACACCAAACCCTAAGATTGCTTATATCCTTTCATATCCCAATTGCTAATTAGATTGCTTATATCCTCTCATATCCCAATTGCTTATCCCAATTCCAAAATTAGAAGTATACCAATTGCTAATTAGATTACTCACCAAACCATAAGATTGCTCGACCACCACCATCACCGTGCCCTACATACACCTCATGTCGCACCACCATCCGAGCCTTCTCGGTTCATACAAAAGGTCGTGCTCCCTTCTTCCCCCGTCGCACAACTACCACCGTGGTGCCCTCCTCTGCCGTCACTCAAGTCGTCTCACCAGGCTACCAACACCGTGCTGCTCTCCTTCAAGCCCGAATGATTATCAAGTATGTTTATTGTTGTTTATTGGGTTAATTATTTGAATGTAAATTAATTTGTGTGTTTATCAATCCTTTGATACTTGTTCGTCTTTATCGTATTTATGAATCGTTTTATCATCTTGAATCGCCTTGTAGTTTGAATTTAAGGCATATCAACGGAGTGTTTAGGGCATAGTAACATCTATAATGGAATGGTTGTGTTTGAATGGATTTGTGAAGTTTGCTGTTTTGTTTTTGCTGATACGATTTTACATAAGAGAATTATTTTATCTTTATAATGTACTCTGCTGTATTTGAATGAGTTTTTGTTGTTTTGAAATACTGATAAATAAATGAATAATCATTATTGAATCCAAGAATTCACAGCAAAAGATTTATGTACTTCAATTTTTGTGAGAGCGTCTCATTTAAAGTCTATTAGCAGATTTATGTACTTCAGTTTTTGTGGTTGATGGGTTTGTATCACATCTCATATAAGATGATTGTTCTTGCTTGAGTATATTATACTCATTGCCCTCTCCATTACCAGGGACCTGACGCTGAACTTGTACACCCCGCAGCAGCAGGTGCCGGACCTACGAAGTGAGTTCAATAACATTCTGTTTAATTCTGTTTAATTTAACATTGTGCTCGTTGCTTTGGTTTGACTGTATGTTATGCAGAATAAGGAAAGGAATTTCTGAAAGGGTAAACTCAGTATATTGTAGGTACACATTTCTTACAAATTGCTCGTATCTATCTTTAGAGTTGATGTAGACTATTTTCTATCTACGACACATTTACCTTTTGAGTCAGAAGAATTGAGAAGAGTTACGTCTGATTTAAGGCTCTAGTTCCCCGACCTTTCTTTTTAAATTATTGCTATTTCTACTAGGTTTTGGGACATCAATGAATCATATGATGAGACGCATCTTGTGAGTTTGTTTCCAGATCACGATGTTGATCTCGTGACAAGAATCTCCTTGGTGAATGAGTGTGTAGAATCTAGTGCATCAAAGTGTTCGATTGTCATTGTCTGTGTAGAATCCGGTGCATCAACACCATTTGTTTGGTGCATGGCTTCTAATGCATTATGTTCGTATCAATTTTAAGTGTTCTGGTTTCCCAAATAGTTAGCTCTTTTTTAGGTCACTCAATTTGTGAGTGTGCTTCTTATTGTTTTGTTTTTTTCCAACATGTTGCAGCATATTGGAGCACTTATTTCTATGGTATATAGGCATTTCCATCCTCAAATTTGTTTTTCTACTCTACCACTAGGAAATGGTTCGTCACTCACTGGCTAGCCTTATTTGTCTTTTATTTTGGCCTTTTTGTTTTTTTTTTATGCTTTTGTGTTTGTTCAAATGAAAGAGATGTTCATGTTGTTCAAATAGGTACAAATAATTGAGAAAATTAGTTTAAGATGTTTAGACCTAAGACTTCTCTATTAGTTGTTGATGTCACTCGAGGCATGGTATTAGATTCTGGTAATCTGGTCTATGACCTCTCTTTGAAAGTAATCATTGCGGCGTTGCGCATCAAATAAGGTGAAAAGCTTTGTCGGCTACCCGGAAAGATGACTGCAGGCCCCCGTCAATTCCTTTGAATTTCGGTTTTATGTTCGCAAACTTTCTAACATTTTTTTTGCTATTAATTTTTACATGAAATCTTAAATTCCACGCTTTTATATTAGTGGCATGAGATTTAGATGTTTTAAGAGAGTGGGTGACATGAAGAATAAAAAAGAATAAATGAAGTTTTAAAAAATATAGTACATCAAAGATTTTGGCAGTAACGAAACATAAGACATAAAAAATGAGAGTAAAGAAGGTAGGGTTCTATTTTGAGAAGACGGGACGAAGCTGATATTATGCCTACCAATTATTCCTTATTTGTTTTATTTTTTCAATTAATTTTCTTACTATATGCTGATTTTGAAAATGCAGAAAATTGCAGATTCAACCATTTCAATCAACGATATGAATTTGGCTAGAGAAGGTTAGCATACTAAATGTTTAGAGAACATTTAGTATATATTAAGTTAGTAAGTAAGACATTTGTGGAATTATTGAGACGTTGGATTGTATTTGTAACATTGTTGGGTTGAATGAGATATAATGTTTTTACAAGTAATACATTACTGGCTGGTTAGACTTCTTGTTGCAGGTTTTAAATTTTGGTGTTCAGATTAATCAGTTTTATAGGGAGACACTACCTAAATTTTGGAAGCAAATTTCATATATAAAAAAAGTCATTAATAAAATGCATCGGTTCTAGATAGAAAAGACGTAAAGTAAATAAAATTGCGCAATTTTTTTTTAATTGCATCAATTTTAATAAACGACGCAAAAAAATATAAGAAAAAGAGGCGGTTCTGAGCAAAATGACGCATATTAGTAAATGAATTGGCGCGAAAGCAAAATGTTAATTGCATCAGTTTTAATGAGCCGAAGCAAAAAAAATTAATGCAATTGCATCAGTTCAAGGAAGAAATTATGCAAATAAACCACTTTTTGCATCAGTTCTATAAATCTATTGCATCAGTTTCTATTTAAGAAATGACGCAAATAAAGCTTTTTTGCGTCGGTTTCTTCATTCCAGCTGACGCAAATGTACCCCTAATTGCGTCGCTTTCACAACTGACGCAACATCATATACGGCCCCTCGAAATACGTCATCACATAACCGACGCAAATACCCATTTAGAGCTGACGCAATAGGGCTTTTTTCTACTAGTGTACATGATCAATTTGAGTCGATATAATTTATGTTATTTGTGCAAGTATAGTATGATGACAAGTTTTTAGAACTAAAAGTTTCAACAAACCGAATGACTTGGGTTGAGAACCAAGTCACTAAATCCAATTACAACCAATGTCAATAAAAGGAATTAAACAAATTTCCATGTCAAACAAGGAAATTATAAAAGTTCTAAAAACAATATCTCAAAATACATCCCAAAATTTTGATAATTCAAAATGAGATCAAACTTCCATAGGTCTTCAATCATGGGTAGCTACCTTAGCTTCCCTTGAAGAGCCTTCTTAGTCTTGCTTGTCCTTGCCTTTATTCTTGCTAGGATGCCCTAATTACAATTAAATAGGGTAAGAATCACAACTCGTATCTATATACCAAAGTTGAAATCATAACATAAACGATGGGGATAAATTACCAACTGAAACATCTTTCCAGTTTTGATATCTCCTAGATATTTAGTGCAATTTCCCTTCCAATGCCCTATGTCATTACAATAATGGCACTTGTCCACAGTTGAGGCACCTTTCTTAGGTTTGGGTGAACTATTCTCAGTAGCTTTTCCCTTTCCTTTGAAGGTTGAGGGCGTTTTCCCTTTACTACCACCTTTCTTGAACTTCCCCTTGCTCCTTTTATTAATATGGAGTACATCCTTGGAAGTGCTAACATTTAGCCCATGTCTCTCTCGGCTTGCACGAGCATCTTGTGCATTTCATGAAGAGAGGTTTCTCATGTTATGCATATTGTAGTTTACCCTAAACTTCACATATGCTTTGATTTTCCCCAAGGAATGTTAGACTCGGTCGATAACGAGTTGTTCGGGAATGGTCACCCCTTGCAATTTAAGAATCTCAACATGTTCAATCAATTTGAGTACATGAGGGTTAACTTTTTGTCCTCTTTTAGGTTCATGTTGAATAATGTGGAAGCCGTCTTATATTGTAAGATCCTAGGAGCTTGTGAAAAAACATGGTCACAAGCTTGGCATAGATCTCATAGGGCCGTGCTCATCTTATGGCACTCCCTTGAAGATCGGCCTCCAACGAGAAGATCAAAACGTTTTTGATCGCGGCGGACTCTTTGTGGCTAGCCTCATAGGCTCGCCTTGCGTGGCGGTTGACCTTTCATAAGGTGCGGTGGGAGAGGCCTTGGCAAGGCAACGAAACCTGTCGCCACCCGCCGCGGCCAAGCGGAGTTGCATATCCCAATTGGTAAAATTAGCGCCATTCTTTTCTAACTTGCATCGATCCATGAATGATATGAGACATTCGTGAGAATTGGAGCATTGATGGTGGTGGATGAATTGGCATTTGCCATTGCGAATGTACAAAGTTAACTACAAATTTAAGACATAAAGGAAATGTCAACATTTATCGTTTTAAATACTTATAAACATTTTAAACAAGTTTTAACATTTAAATAGTGACCTCTACCCAACTATTATAAATGATTCCGAGATCCAAATTCATATCAACTTGGGCACGGTAAGCCGATTCATCCCTTATTAACACAATTCGGTGGAGTAACTCTTTAATCGATTCTACATTAGAACTCTCGGTCGATAATATTACTTTAATATTTATCTTAAGCCCGGAACACGTGCGGCTACGGTCGCGAATACTTTCGTTGAGCTCAATCCAAATTTCGAAATAATAACCTTTATTACCCCACTTACCCAACGTAACAAGTTTAGCACCCCGGTGAGACGAGCCTACTTCCTTGCGAAATTGGGATTCATGGGTTCTACATTTGGCAAGGCTTGATCTCAATTATTTATTATGAGAGGTCATGTCAATTTATTATCTATCTCGTTTAAGTGAACTAAATCAATGAATTAACGATAATTTTAATTGACACAGTCGAATACTCGATGAGATTCGTTTACTTTTCGATTAGCTGTTTAGCGATTGAATGAGTGCATTAATGGTTTAGCATTGACTTGTAGCTAGCTCTGAGACTTACTCCATTCCCTTAGGTTTATTTTGTTCCATATAGCTGCATTTAGTTTGCTTGAGGACAAGCAAAGGTTTAGTTTGGGGAAGTTTGATGCGTGTATTTTATATAGACTTTCTAGTCCATTTATGCACGCATTTCTATGTCATTTAGTGATATTATATCACTATATGCCCCTATTTGGCTACTTTGTACTTTCATTACTATTTTGTAGGTACAAGCTGCATAGTAGCAGAAACCGAGCCGAAACAGTCCACTTTGCATGCATTTAGGAGAATGGAAGGAACGGAACAAAAGCTCTTGCATGGGAAAGCGTGAAACCGCTCGCAATCAAGTCTAAAGCCATGTCCAACACTGCACGATAGGCCAAAAGACCTCGATCGACTATGTATTTGATCGATCGAGGAGCATTGAAGTGAATAGTTGCTCGATCGAGCTGTCCTGTGCTCGATCGAGTGGTAGCCGCTGAAAAGTTGCTCGATCGAGTAGAATTGTTACTCGATCGAGTGATTTCCTCCAATAAAGTCCTCGATCGAGTGGTATTTTCCCTCGATCGAGTAGAATCTATCATGGGCCTTAAGTCCATAGCTTAATTAGGGTTTAGAGTCGTGTTATGCTTATTTAAGACTCTTATTTTCGTCATTAGGTTATCATGGGGTGATCCCTGATCATCACCACTTAGCTTCTAGTTTCTGAACTCTCTTCTTTCTTTAGTTTACATTCGGGTTTATCAACGTGGATTTGTTTCTTACGCCGGATTGCTAAGATTGTAAACTTCTTCTTTTCTCTCTCTTCTTAACCTTTGTTTTAATTAGTGTTTTACTCTTCTTAATACTGCGTTGTTATTGTTCATGCTTGTTAATTACGATTTTATTATGTCTATCGTCATATGTTCAATCGTCTTTGATAGCATCGTTAATAACATGAGTAGCTAATTCTCTTGTATGTTGGGATGAGGGAAACTGTAGTAGAGGCGTGTTAGGATAGATTATTTTAGTTAGTCTTGAATATGAGAATCAGTCTAAGCAATTTAATTGAGGTTTACTCGAATGAGTGCACGCAGAAGGCTACTAGGTAGTTAACCAACCCGACCTGGATCGAGAGATTGGAAGGAAGGCTTGCTTAGAATTGATAGGTGGCTCCTAAGAGGCGAAAGTTAATTAGGAAAATCCCTAGGGTGGTTTGAGACCGAGAGGATAACCATTGCTCTTCTCATTGATAGATTGACTGACTTAGTTTGACCCTAGATGCCGATATTGCAGTGAACCGATCCTAGCATATTCTCTTTATTATCTGATTTTTGCCTATTACTTCTACCTTTATTCTCTTCCTTTAATCTTATTTAGTTTAGTTTCAACCAATTTCAAAACCCCTTAGATTGTTACTGGCAATTAAATTCAGTTAGTTAGTTTCCTCCCTGTGGAGATCGACCCTACTCCGCTATCTTCTTAGTTTCGGTAGCTTAGGTTTTTTATTTTTGTGTATAACGCCACCAAATCAAATTTAGATGAACCATTTATTTTTTTCGTTGACATTTTTGGTATTTCTTTTGGTATCGGTTGGCATCGGTTTTGCAGGAGAAGAAACGGAAACAATTCGCTCAAAATCGAAGCTGTGCATTTGCGAAAGTGATCGATCGAGCAAAGAAGAACCACTCGATCGAGCTGTTATACCTGAAGATGTGCTCGATCGAGTAGAATTTCTACTCGATCGACCCCCAGTTTGATGCTGGTTTGGGGAAGCTTTGTTTTGTGAGTTTTTCTGTTCCTTTTGTTTTTCCATTCTTCATATATATTTCATTCCCTTAGGAACATGAACTAGGTTGTTTTTTTCCCTTTCCCTTATATGCTTTTATGCTTTAGCCAATGAGGACATTGTCTGTTTTGGTTTGGGGAAGTGTTTTACATCCTTTTGCGTCTGCATTTGCATTTGTATTGCATTCACGTTTACATTCATGTTAATTAGAAAAAATTTGAAAAAATCAAAAATATCACGTTTATTTTTGCATTTAGTTGAGTCGGATTGGAGTCTTGTTCATGATGAAATTGCTCTACAAGTTTATTTTTTGCTATTTTTTGCACCTTTCTTGAGTTATTTAGTAAAATCGAAATAGTGAACTATGAATTTTGTCTTGGAATTTAAATTTGATTATTAGACTTGACTCAACTTTTTGGCAAACTACTTATATTTTCTGAGTTTTAGAGCCTATAACTGGTGACATCCATGACCAGTTCATCTAGGAATGAGAGTAGTTACTCCCCACACCTCGTGTCATTTGCTTGTATATGAATTTTGATTTCTTATTGCCTGCACGCATTGGGTTTGTGGTCGGTATTACGTGTTTTGAGAATTTTTGCATCTCCCTTTTCCTCATTTTACCCCATTAACTCCACATAAAGCCATATCTGCCTGTTGCCCTTAACTACATTCCAAACTAAGCCTACCTTTGCCGAGCTAGTTTAGTAGTCGAGGTATATTCTACCGTTGTGTCAGTTTTTGGCTCGTTTCATTGATTGGAGTGGGTATTTACGAGAAAAAGAAGTGAAGTGTTGATAGTGCCTCGATCGAGTAGTTTTCAGCTCGATCGAGCAGATTGTGTTAGTTGTTGCCTCGATCGAGTGATTCATTCAGCTCGATCGAGATGTTTTCCTTAGTCAGCCAAGAAAAGAAAAAGAAAATGAAAAAAATGAAAAAAATGAAAAAATTATAATGAGAAAAAATAATTGGCTGAAGTTGTGTTGTTTACACCTCCTGTGCTTATCATTATTTTGTCGAGGTGTTTTATGGGATTTGTGACGTATATGCCTATATATGTTAAGGCATCGAGCTTAATTTTAGTTAGTTGGAAGAATGGAACGAGTTCTATTGCGGTCTTGTTAGGAACTAGCTTGGCTATTTACCCTCACATTTCCATTAATTGTTTTGCCCCTTCTTACCAATTAGCCTCACATATCCATATCTTTGCAAATGTTCGGCACGTGATTGTCCTTGAACGGTGGTTATGCGTGTGTACGGTGCTTGAATCATCTTTCATATTAGTTAGCAATGCATGTTGTGTCGGTCGTAGTCTAGGTGAGTGACTATATTTTCTTCTCTCTTTCTTATACATATTTACTTACCATTTGCTTGTTGAGAGAAGAGTGACCCGTGAGAGTCCGAATTTGGTTGAGTCTTGCAAGGTCGAAAGTCTAATTTATTTCCAAGATTGTATAAATTCGTTCACTTTCGTATTAAGCTTTGTAGCGATTGAATGAGTGCATTGAACTGGTTTAGCATTGACTTGTAGCTAGCTCTGAGACTTACTCCATTCCCTTAGGTTTATTTTGTTCCATATAGCTGCATTTAGTTTGCTTGAGGACAAGCAAAGGTTTAGTTTGGGGAAGTTTGATGCGTGTATTTTATATAGACTTTCTAGTCCATTTATGCACGCATTTATATGTCATTTAGGTGATATTATGTCACTATATGCCCCTATTTGGCTACTTTGTACTTTCATTACTATTTTGTAGGTACAAGCTGCGTAGTAGCGGAAACCGAGCCAAAACAGTCCACTTTGCATGCATTTAGGAGAATGGAAGGAACGGAACAGAAGCTCTTGCATGGGAAAGCGTGAAACCGCTCGCAATCAAGTCCAAAGCCATGTCCAACACTGCACGATAGGCCAAAAGACCTCGATCGATTATATATTTGGTCGATCGAGGAGCGTTGAAGAGAATAGTTGCTCGATCGAGCTGTCCTGTGCTCGATCGAGTGGTAGCTGCTGAAAAGTTGCTCGATCGAGTAGAATTGTTACTCGATCGAGTGATTTCCTCCAATAAAGTCCTCGATCGAAGGGTATTTTCCCTCGATCGAGTAGAATCTATCATAGGCCTTAAGTCCATAGTCTAATTAGGGTTTAGAGTCGTGTTATGCTTATTTAAGACTCTTATTTACGTCATCAGGAGATACATTCGATCATGGGGTGATCCCTGATCATCACCACTTAGGTTCTAGTTTGTGAACTCTCTTCTTTCTTTAGTTTACATTCGGGTTTATCAACGTGGATTTGTTTCTTACGCCGGATTGCTAAGATTGTAAACTTCTTCTTTTCTCTCTTTCTTAACCTTTGTTTTAATTAGTGATTACTCTTCTTAATTACTGCGTTGTTATTGTTCATGCTTGTTAATTGCGATTTTATTATGTCTATCGTCATATGTTCAATCGTCTTTGATAGCATCGTTAATAACATGAGTAGCTAATTCTCTTGTATGTTGGGATGAGGGAAACTGTAGTAGAGGCGTGTTAGGATAGATTATTTTAGTTAGTCTTGAATATGAGAATCAGTCTAAGCAATTTAATTGAGGTTTACTCGAATGAGTGCACGCAGGAGGCTGGCTAGGTAGTTAACCTCGACCTGGATCGAGAGATTGGAAGGGAAGGCTTGCTTAGAATTGATAGGTGACTCCTAAGAGGGCGAAAGTTAATTAGGAAAATCCCTAGGGTGGTTTGAAACCGAGAGGAGAAAACCATTGCTCTTCTCATTGATAGATTGACTGACTTAGTTGACCCGTAGATGCCGATATTGCAGTGAACCGAATCCTAGCATATTCTCTCTTTATCTGATTTATTGCATATTACTTTCTACCTTTATTTCTCTTCCTTTAATCTTATTTAGTTTAGTTAAAACAATTTTAAAACCCCCTAGTTTGTTACTAGCAGATTTAGATTTCAGTTAGTTAGTTTCCTCCCTGTGGAGATCGACCCTACTTCCGCTATCTTCTTAGTTAGTAGACTTAGGTTTTTTTTTTGGTGTATAACGACCACATAAAATTTTGGCGCCTTGTTGGGGTTAATAGTTGATTATTGTCTTGTCTCCATGCTATGCTTATAACATGTTTGATGAAATGCCTACTTGAGTTTGCATGATTCTCTCATTTGTTTCGATTACCATAAGATCGAAAGTCTTGGTCTTTCGTAGAACCGCTAGTTTGGCAAGCCGTATCTAGTGACGCGATAGCTAGTTAGAGTCGGTTTGGGGAGGAGTTGTATGACCGATAGCCTCGATTCACTTTCCTAGACTAGACGACACTTCAACTATTGAACCCGGCATTTTCACCCGACTTTACTACCATATGAACCCACTCACCCTAGTTTTCCCTCTTATTCGATAAAAATCAAATCTTTCTCGTTTTAGGCTCTATTTGTTGTTTTCATTTGCTTTTAATTGTTGCTTTTAATTTGTTGCGTTTAGTAGTTTTTAGTCCCCTCACCAAATTATTGTTAGGCTAGAATAGGACACATTGAAGCTTGTAGTTGACCCCTCTATTCTTTGTGGTTCGACCCCGACTTCCGCTATCGCATTAGTTGGGTTTTTTAAATTGTTTTTGCTTGAGCGGTGCGCGACAAAAACCGTTCATCACTCTGTAAATTTGATCCATCCTAACCCATACATGTTTAACAATTCTTTTGGTCTTAACATAGAGTTGTCTAGGTTTTTTATAGTACATTCTAAGTTTTTTATTGTCGTGACGCATACTAGGTTTGAATGACTCCTTTTGATTCATATTTGCTTTAGATGATGACGGTTTTGATGTTTAACCGAAAGCCATGTCGTAAAACCATCTGAACTCATTGTTCCTTATTTCTTCACGTTCAGGCTCTGGTTCAGACTCATTAACTCTGGAAACGTCATGTTCATTAACAAAATCAACTTGATTTTTATTATCATTGGCATATTTAACATAGTTCTGTTTACTATGACTTGTGTGACCACAATAGTTGCAAATCAGATATTCTGAAATATTGACATATTTCGTTCTATTGAAATCACGATCAGAAGGAGTGGATTTGCATTTATCGTGGTCTCTACGACTATAGAAAGCATGTCCTAGACCCATCTTCATGTTATTGTTAGACTCTATGGTAAGGAAGTTTAAGACTTTCTGACTTGCTTCCCACTTATCATGAACTTTTTGTGCATGTAGAAGCAATTCCTTCAAAGACTGAATTTCTTTTTCGCATATCGAATTATCTACATTCGAGTCTTTAGAGGGATTTTTCTTTTTAAAGTTTTCACGAATATCATTAAAGCGTTTGTTCAAGATAAGTTTCTCCTCATTATGTTGATCTTTGTCATGGGAGAATTTAGCCTCTATATCTTTCAATTGCTGAGAAAGAAAAAAGTTTTCTTTCTTGTGATCAATGATAGCAACGTTTATTCGCCTTAGCTTCAGATTTCAAAAGCTCATTGACTTTCTTCAATTCTAAAATTATAGCCTCATTAGCTATAACTTTGGCTTGAAGATGTTTAATGTTGAGTTTTAACTCTGAGATTATAGCTTCATTAGTTATAACTTTAGACTCAAGAGTGGCTTTCTCAACATTTGTCATATCTGAAGTTGTAGCTGGAGTATCTATAACTTTAGATTTGAGCTTTTTAGCTTTGGCCTTCAGAAGTTGGTTTTCCTCAGCAATGTCTAAGATTTGTTCCTTAAGGTCTCTTAACTCTAGAATTTGTTCATGACAATGATCTAGGGTTTCTTCAAAATACTTAACTAAGGACTTCTTAGATAATTTCTTAACTTGATTTTTTAGTTCAAGATGACTAACCTCTTCTTCATCGTCTGAATCTAAGTCTGAATTACCGATGAGGCACATATCAGATCTTGAGCAATTACTATCGTTGTCACAGTCGAAAATATGTCAAGACTGACGTTGCTCAGACATAGATTCGCAACTGACACAGCGGGGGCAGTCATAGATGTTAGGAATGGAGACTTACACTAACGGCGGGGGATGACACAATGACATTAAATCTGATAATGCCGTGAAACACCCCATGTTAGAGGAGACATGTTATCGAATTGATATTGTTGATATGACTATTGATGAATGTCTTGTTTTGTGTTTGAATAGGGATCCTCTGAATATCACCTTGGTTTCCAGCGCTGCTGAAGTTGGAAGTTCACGAAGTAAGGAAGCGGTTGAGATGGGAAAGCTGCTAACAGGAAAGGAATGCAAGCTACAGAAAGTTTAGAGCTTTGGTATCCCCACTAAGGTTACCGAGGTAAAGAAACCTGAACTTAAGTCCTTCCCCTCTCATCTCAAGTATGTGTTTCTTGATTCCCAAGAGTTGTATTTGTTTGTTTCATAAACTCGATATTAGACATTTCTAATATCATCTTATTAATAGTTTACTCTTAAAATATTAGGACCTTATGCATGCATAACAAAATATAAAGGAAAGAACCATTTCTTACATTGATTATGAAAATATGGGCACAATATTTGAACTCCTTTCAAATATTGTTCTTGAGCTAGTAATATGAGGATGATCTTCCAAGTTTCAAAGTAGAAACTCTCCAATTAGTAGCACCCAAGACAACCCCTTAATCTCTACTAAATTACTACACTAGTATATAATAGTAGAAGCCCTTAAAATAAATCTAATAACCACTTATTACTACACTAGTAATGTTATTTGAAATATGAACTAAGTTGTAGAACTTCTTAAGTTTTAGTGAGAAAATGTAGAGAGATAAGTAATTTTTTGCATGTATGAATAAAATGAGATGGAGTGTTGAATAAATAAGAGGAAATTGTCCTCTTCACTCTTCACATGACCGGCCACATGCCCCATGGTGGGGTGTGTGGTCACTTTCTTTTGTTCTTAACAAGAAATATTGAGTGTATAGGTATATGTAGTAATGATTTGATCTAATTCTCAATTAGAACAAAATTACAAACTAAAATCCTACCCACTAAAACCCCAAAACCGGTGTACCCATATAAAATGGGTGTCCATTTTATTTTTGCATTTTGTCATTTGCACAAGTGTGACATGTGACATGTAACATGTAACATGTAATTTAGCTTACAAATGTGTATTTAACCAATTTAAATGCAATTTCATAACAAATCATTAGACTTAACATTTTAAGTCACATTTAATAACTACATGTAAATAAAATGGGTCATCTCATATTTGGTTAATATAATCTACAACAGTTTGTAATTATAATCGACCAATTTCACTTATCTCAAATGTTTCATAAACATGATGCATTCTTAGTAATATAACAATTAAATTACAAAATGAATCTTATTTAATCATATTACAATAAGATATAATTCTCACTTTAAAACTGTTCAAATTAAGGGATTAATTAATCTGTATCACTATACAATTAATTAATGTACATGATTTGGGGATTGTCCTTTAGGTGTGACCTCAAGGGATCAACTGATCACCACCGTCATACGACAGTAACGTCAAACTCAATTTAGCCAATCGTTACCGATTTATGTTGACCAGTTGACTATATATTCATCATCCCTTTGTATTCTTATTATCGAGATTTAATTATGTGATCGCACTATTGTTGAGGACACTTACTCCAACAATCTCCCACTTGTCCGAGACAAGTGTGCGTCACCAATTCTCTTGTCCTATTACATATCTCCCACTCAATGCAAGGTGTCTTGCAGGTCGTACTTGCATTTGATCATATCAAGAGTGGTTTCCTCGATCTGGAGAGTAACTGTCTGACCGGAATTATCTACCATAGATACCTTCCGAGCGTGGCCACGCATTTTCAGCTTACTCCTCCTCGAGTGGCCTTGAGATTTAAAACAACCCTGACAAGGGGTGGACAATTCCTATCGCACTATTCCCTTTGCATAGCCACAACTCATCATGACCCAAAATATGCCCATTTGACCCCAGTTACGAAGGTCGTAGAGCATAAATCAAAGTCACTCTGAAACTGTGTCACCTTAGGCAAACAGTCTTTAGTCAAAGAATTGGCTCAAAAAGAATACTAGTAGCTCTTGCCACGACCAGGCTACAAGAATTGCCAGAATTCTATAAGCGGTCACTGCCCGACAGAGTGTCCCTTACAGTCTGCCTATGTGATTGATTGGTCATCCCTATGACCCTATGTTACTTGAACTTGCCATCAATCGCACCATAATCTTGTCACTTCGAGATGTCACCTCATATAAGTGACTATGGGCCAATACAATGTTAATACAGTCCACTTTAATGGGGTTCAAAATTGTCTCTACAACCCATTTGGATATAACAAAGCACAAGACGAGTTTTTAGAAACTCAAACAATAAATGTGATTATCATATATGAACAATCAACACAATGTTATTGCTTCATATCATATAATCTAAATTTTATTTCGACCATGACATTTCATGACGATCTTATTAAATGCAATAAAGGCTTGGGTAGTGAATATTCCATATATTCATTTATTCCAACCTTGTGAATTGTTGTTTCCTTCCATCCGATGTTATTCCTAATCACATGAATTCATCTACGTACATATCTAGATCTCTATCTAGTGTTGGGCTCTTTAACTTGAAAAATGCTCCCACTTGTTATCATGATAACTGATAGGTATTTAGGTGTAAGGATCTACCATTAGTTCCTTTTAAACCACCTTATCCTCATCATAATGTACTAGGTCTCTATTTGTAGAATTTATAATGATTGACTCTTCAATCATCTTTTTAGTTATTCGCTTCTTATATAACAAAGATACGCCTAGGATTTCTACAAATCCTTATAAGTTTGGAAATTTGGGTTTGTGGAACCTTTACCACATTACCAAATTTTCTCTACCAAACACAAGAATGAATCCCTAGTTCTCCTTGAGAACGCTATGGATTTTCTAGTAGGCTATCCAATGACACTCATGTGGATTGTTTGTTTTGGGCTTGTCATGCTCCCAGCATACAATTCATTTAGGTATGTGCATGTAATGGCATACATGATCGGTATCATGTGATCAACAATTCTTAGGTTCAGTGGATAACTATGACCCTTTCATAGTGATCCCACTTTTATCAACATAAATAACCTATTTAACTTGTTGAAGAGATTAAGGATCTTATCGATATAAGATACCTTTTAAATGCCAAGCTAAAATCTTCTATTCCACAATAGACTTTGATTTTAGTATACATGTTGCCCTCTTTCATCCAACATTAAAATCCAACCACTCCTTTCAAAAAGGTAATATGAATATGTCACTCTTAATGAGTGAAACGTCATTCACGTGGAAAACAATTTCTCCCACTGAACTTCATGTCTTTACATGATGACTTAAACTCCCACTTAACTTCATGTCTATACATGACTTTAACTCCCACTGAATTTCATGTCTATACATGACTTTTCGACAATTCGAGTGAAACTCTTCTTATATCTTATAATAGAAAAGATCATCATAACCTCTAGGTAGATACCTTAGGCTTGTGTCATGTACACATCCTTTTCCAAATCCCTATTTGGACATGTGGTTCTCGTTGTGTATCTAGTACACACCTACAATGAGGTATTTCACTGATGATTCGGATCTAAGCATAGTTACGCATTAACTTGGCTTTTGTAGACATCTACATGTCTATCCATGCAACTACAATTGGACAACTCCAAATAAAACATTTTCTTTGCATAGATTCCATATAGTTTCATAAGTCTCTTTTAGAAAATCGAAATTCAAAATTTCTAGGTACTTCCACTTCATAGATCATAATCTTATTATATCAAGAACAATTTCTTTTGGTCTCGTCACTAGTCTAAGGATTCACCTAAGAACGCTTTCTTTTGGTCTCCTCACTAGTCTTGAGTCTAACCTAAGAACATTTTCTTTTGGTTTCCTCACTAGTTCCTAACTAGGTTTTCGTTGTGGCTTATTTTCTCCCACTCTATCTTTAGAAAAATACAACTATTTTCTTTAAAGATAGCCTTATGAGCCACAACCATTTTGTACTCATACTCGTAAGGGAGGTAGAAGTATCACAACATGACCTTAAGTGATCTACTAAAGACTTCTTTGTAAAGACATCGAATCTTAGCTTCAACATAGACTAGTTCTATAAGAGCTAAAGAGGTGAACTCATATTCATGTCATTTACTTTCTTTATAAGTGGTAATGCCAATTGGTTTGGTAGACTCCCTACTTTGAGTTCAATAACTCAATTTTGACTTAGCAATTGATCTTTCAAAGTGAGAATCGAATTCTTAGCCTTTTATTATAATGATCCCATCATCATAATATTTACATGATCAATTTGAGTCGATATAATTTATGTTATTTGTGCAAGTATAGTATGATGACAAGTTTTTAGAACTAAAAGTTTCAACAAACCGAATGACTTGGGTTGAGAACCAAGTCACTAAATCCAATTACAACCAATGTCAATAAAAGGAATTAAACAAATTTCCATGTCAAACAAGGAAATTATAAAAGTTATAAAAACAATATCTCAAAATACATCCCAAAATTTTGATAATTCAAAATGAGATCAAACTTCCATAGGTCTTCAATCATGGGTAGCTACCTTAGCTTCCCTTGAAGAGCCTTCTTAGTCTTGCTTGTCCTTGCCTTTATTCTTGCTAGGATGCCCTAATTACAATTAAATAGGGTAAGAATCACAACTCGTATCTATATACCAAAGTTGAAATCATAACATAAACGATGGGGATAAATTACCAACTGAAACATCTTTCCAGTTTTGATATCTCCTAGATATTTAGTGCAATTTCCCTTCCAATGCCCTATGTCATTACAATAATGGCACTTGTCCACAGTTGAGGCACCTTTCTTAGGTTTGGGTGAACTATTCTCAGTAGCTTTTCCCTTTCCTTTGAAGGTTGAGGGCGTTTTCCCTTTACTACCACCTTTCTTGAACTTCCCCTTGCTCCTTTTATTAATATGGAGTACATCCTTGGAAGTGCTAACATTTAGCCCATGTCTCTCTCGGCTTGCACGAGCATCTTGTGCATTTCATGAAGAGAGGTTTCTCATGTTATGCATATTGTAGTTTACCCTAAACTTCACATATGCTTTGATTTTCCCCAAGGAATGTTAGACTCGGTCGATAACGAGTTGTTCGGGAATGGTCACCCCTTGCAATTTAAGAATCTCAACATGTTCAATCAATTTGAGTACATGAGGGTTAACTTTTTGTCCTCTTTTAGGTTCATGTTGAATAATGTGGAAGCCGTCTTATATTGTAAGATCCTAGGAGCTTGTGAAAAAACATGGTCACAAGCTTGGCATAGATCTCATAGGGCCGTGCTCATCTTATGGCACTCCCTTGAAGATCGGCCTCCAACGAGAAGATCAAAACGTTTTTGATCGCGGCGGACTCTTTGTGGCTAGCCTCATAGGCTCGCCTTGCGTGGCGGTTGACCTTTCATAAGGTGCGGTGGGAGAGGCCTTGGCAAGGCAACGAAACCTGTCGCCACCCGCCGCGGCCAAGCGGAGTTGCATATCCCAATTGGTAAAATTAGCGCCATTCTTTTCTAACTTGCATCGATCCATGAATGATATGAGACATTCGTGAGAATTGGAGCATTGATGGTGGTGGATGAATTGGCATTTGCCATTGCGAATGTACAAAGTTAACTACAAATTTAAGACATAAAGGAAATGTCAACATTTATCGTTTTAAATACTTATAAACATTTTAAACAAGTTTTAACATTTAAATAGTGACCTCTACCCAACTATTATAAATGATTCCGAGATCCAAATTCATATCAACTTGGGCACGGTAAGCCGATTCATCCCTTATTAACACAATTCGGTGGAGTAACTCTTTAATCGATTCTACATTAGAACTCTCGGTCGATAATATTACTTTAATATTTATCTTAAGCCCGGAACACGTGCGGCTACGGTCGCGAATACTTTCGTTGAGCTCAATCCAAATTTCGAAATAATAACCTTTATTACCCCACTTACCCAACGTAACAAGTTTAGCACCCCGGTGAGACGAGCCTACTTCCTTGCGAAATTGGGATTCATGGGTTCTACATTTGGCAAGGCTTGATCTCAATTATTTATTATGAGAGGTCATGTCAATTTATTATCTATCTCGTTTAAGTGAACTAAATCAATGAATTAACGATAATTTTAATTGACACAGTCGAATACTCGATGAATATGCTTGTCATGTTATGGCGATTTGGCAATGCATGCAAACATATTAAATAAAAATGCAAGCATAAAAATAAAACTCCTAGTATGGTCTTTCCTAGAATAGAAAATCATATATTTTATTACAAATTCGGAAACCAACTCCTTTGGTCCCTTGAACTTCATAAGCACGCCTCCCTAGGTCACCGTCTCTCTCGGAACTCTTTTCCGAATGGCACCGTCTTTGGGAAACTCTGGTTTTACAATTAGTTACAAAATATATAATAAAATTACAATAATTTCCTATTATACATTTGTAAAATAAAATAATACAATAAAAGTGATTCGAGATCACATTAAATTACAACCGAATCAATATTCCCTTACATTTCGGGTAATATCGATTAAAACTAAGGCCATACTAAGATAAAATTACATAATTCCAAATTACATAAACCAAAATATGACATTCATAAATTAAAAATATGACATTCATAAATAAAAATGCAGCATTATAATATGTATAAAACATGCTCATGTTAAATGCCAAATCGCCCTAATTAACGGTTTATATCGAATATAACCCGGTGTTATGGAAATGCGTGATAATAACATTTTTAAATCACCAAACAATACTTAAATCATATTTAAGTCCAAGTTAATTATCCCAACTCATTTAGGCCTCAAAAATTAGTCATCACTCAATTTTTGACAATAATTCAACTTGTTGTTATATAATTGCTCATATTTAGACTTTAAAATCATATTTTAATCAAATAAATTAAAATTTAATAAAAATAATTTCAAAATTTGAATTTTAAATTCTTGAACATTCTGGAGTATTTCCATGACACTCATAATGTCAAAAATCATGGTTAAAAATTTTGAATCAATTTTGAGAAAAATTGGTTGCGCTTTATCAGTTTTATCAAATAAAATACATAAAGCATGCAAAAATTAATTATATTAAGTTTTAAACTTTAGATCTGAAATGTGGGACATTTATGCAACCAGTAACAATTTTATCTTGTCATGAAAATTATTTTAACTATATTTTCTAAATTAGTCACTATTTATGCCATTTTTACATTAAAAATTCATAAATCATGCTAGACAAATCACATCAGTCTGCAATTTTCCAGTCTGACAGGAAAACATGCATGTGACAACATACTTAAATTTCATGGTCAGATTCAAAGTGAAAGTATTTGTAACCATTTGACCTTTATTTATTTCATTTTATCATATAAAAATCACAAAACACACGAAATAGTTCCAATTCACACGAAATTTTACATACAGTAAGTAAAATACATGTGTGATATTGTGTAAAACTTTCAAGGTCAAAAGACAAGTCTAACTATTTTTAGCATTTTAAGCATCATTTTACTCATTAAAATGTAATAAAAAATACTAAAAATCATATTTGAGCACTATAAATTTCCATAAATCATCAAAATGACCTAAAATCATATTAGGACCAGAATATATTGACATGCAAATAACTTTGTGATTTTATCTTATAAAATACAAATTACTAGTTTTCTTTAAGTTACCATAACTCGAAAAAACTAAAAATCGATTATGCATGCAACAACCAAGGCTCTTGATACCGCTTGTTAGTTTCATAAACTCGATATTAGACATTTCTAATATCATCTTATTAATAGTTTACTCTTAAACTATTAGGACCTTATGCATGCATAACAAAATATAAAGGAAAGAACCATTTCTTACATTGATTATGAAAATATGGGCACAATATTTGAACTCCTTTCAAATATTATTCTTGAGCTAATAATATGAGGATGATCTTCCAAGTTTCAAAGTAGAAACTCTCCAATTAGTAGCACCCAAGACAACCCCTTAATCTCTACTAAATTACTACACTAGTATATAATAGTAGAAGCCCTTAAAATAAATCTAATAACCACTTATTACTACACTGGTAATGTTATTTGAAATATGAACTAAGTTGTAGAACTTCTTAAGTTTTAGTGAGAAAATGTAGAGAGATAAGTAATTTTTTGCATGTATGAATAAAATGAGATGGAGTGTTGAATAAATAAGAGGAAATTGTCCTCTTCACTCTTCACATGACCGGCCACATGCCCCATGGTGGGGTATGTGGTCACTTTCTTTTGTTCTTAACAAGAAAGGTTGAGTGTATAGGTATTTGTAGTAATGATTTGATCTAATTCTCAATTAGAACAAAATTACAAACTAAAATCCTACCCACTAACACCCCAAAACCGGTGCACCCATATAAAATGGGTGTCCATTTTATTTTTGCATTTTGTCATTTGTCACAAGTGTGACATGTGACATGTAACATGTAATTTAGCTTACAAATGTGCATTTAACTAATTTAAATGCAATTTCATAACAAATCATTAAACTTAACATTTTAAGTCACATTTAATAATTACATGTAAATAAAATGGGTCATCTCATATTTGGTTAATATAATCTACAACAGTTTGTAATTATAATCGACCAATTTCACTTATCTCAAATGTTTCATAAACATGATGCATTCTTAGTAATATAACAATTAAATTACCAAAATGAATCTTATTTAATCATATTACAATAAGATATAATTCACACTTTAAAACTGTTCAAATTAAGGGATTAATTAATTTGTATCACTATACAATTAATTAATGTACATGATTTGGGGATTGTCTTTTAGGTGTGACCTCAAGGGATCAACTGATAACCACCGTCATACGACAGTAACGTCAAACTCAATTAAGCCAATCGTTACCGATTTATGTTGACCAGTTGACTATAATATTCATCATCCCTTTTGTATTCTTATTATCGAGATTTAATTATGTGATCGCACTATTGTTGAGGACACTTACTCCAACAGTATTCTATAATTGTCAGTGCTAGCCTAACTGATAGCCAACTTTCTGAATTTTTAGTGGTTTTAAAAACATACAAAAAGGCTATAGGCTATAGCATTGACGATTTATTGGGTATTAGTCCCGACTTTTGTATGCACTGTATCCACTTAGAGAAGGATCATAAGCCTGGTAGGCAAGGTCAACATCGTTTGAACCCCACCATGCAAGGGGTCGTTTTAAAAGAAGTGCAGAAATTGTTAGATGCTAGAATCATATATTCCATTTTAGAATCAAAGTGGGTCAGCATCGTTTAGGCAGTCCCTAAGAAGGGAGGGACTACGGTTTTCACTAACGAGAAAAACGAGATTATATATACTAGAATAGCGACTGGGTGGAGGATGTGTATCGATTATAGGAGGCTTAATGTAGCTACCAAGAAAGACCATTTCCCTCTTCCCTATATCGACCAAATGTTATAGCGTCTAGCGTGTCATAACTGTTTTTGTTATCTAGATGGCCGCTCGGGATTCTTTCATATCCCTATTCATTTAAACGATCGGGAAAAGACTACCTTCACATGTCATTACGGTGTCTTTGCTTATCGAAGAATGCCTTTTGGGTTATGTGATGCCCCTGCCGCCTTTCAACGTTGTATGATGGCTATTTTTTCAGATTATATCGAGTCTATTATGGAAGTCTTTATGGATGAGTTCACTGTTTATGGGACTGATTTTGATGTATGCTTAGCTAATTTGTCTAAAGTCTTACAACGTTGCGAGAAAAGTAATCTTGTATTAAACTGGGAAAAGTGCCACTTCAAGGTGACTGAAGGGGTGGTACTTGTTCATTTGGTGTCTGGACGAGGCAGCCAAGTGGATAAAGCTAAGGTAGAAGTGGTTGAGAAATTACCGTAACCGGTAAATGTTAAAAGTGTTATGAGTTTTCTTGGTCATGCGGGGTTTTATTGCCGCTTTATCAAGGATTTCTCCAAAATTGCTCAACCATTAACCCAACTTCTCCATAAGGATGCCTCGTTTGTGTTTACTAATGAGTGTGTTAAGTCTTTTGACATGAATAAACAAGCTCTTATCTCAGCTCCTATCATCTAGTCTCCCGATTGGAATTTGCCATTTGAGATTATGTGTTATGCCAGTGACTACGCAGTTGGGGCTGTTTTGGAGCAAAGGAAGGATAAACTGTTGCATGCGGTCTACTATGCCAGTAAGACCTTAGATGATGCGCAAGTTAACTATGACAATAGTGAGAAGGAGTTATTTGTTGTTGTCTATGCTTTGGTTAACTTTAGAGCTACCTTGTGGGTTCTAAAGTGATAGTCTACACCGACTATGCAGCACTGAAGTATTTGTTGGCTAAAAAGGAAGTCAAACCTAGGCTTATTCGGTGGATTTTATTACTAAAAGAATTTGATTTAGAAATCTGTGATAAGTCTGGTGTAGAGAATGTGGTTGCTGACCATTTGTCTCGTTTGAGATATGAAGGGGGGGATCCAATCCCAATTGATGATTCGTTCGCTGATGATCATCTCCTTACCAGAACCATGGAGACTCCATGCTTTGCTGACTATGCCAATTATTTAGTTGGGGGGATTATGCCTCTCGATCAATCTTATCAGCAAAAGAAGAGGTTTCTACACGATGCCAAGCGGTACTTTTGGGATGATCATTATCTTTTCCGGTATTGTGTCGATGGAATTTATCGACGATGAATTAAAGAGGGCGAGGTACATGCCATTCTTTCTCATTGTCACTCTTCTCCTTATGGTGGTCATCACGGTCCCTCAAGGACATTTGCTAAGGTAATGCAGTCGGGTTTTTATTGGCCGACTATTCTCAAGGATGGTATTACTTTTGTCCGTTCTTGTGATGCGTGTCAAAGGATGGTTAATATTTTGCAAAGGCATGAGATGCTTTAAACGGGGATTTTGGAGGTTGAAATTTTCGATGTTTGGGGTATTTAATACCAAGGGGCATCCCCATATTCTCATGGGAATCAATATATTCTAGTAGCGGTTGACTATGTTTCAAAATGGGTGGAAGCCATTGCCACTCCCACCTGCGATGCCAAGACATTTATTAAACTATTTCAGAAGATTATGTTCCCACGATTCGGGGTCCCTCGTGCGCTCATTAGCGATAGGGGGAAGCATTTTAATGAATGTCATCTTAGCACTTTATTGAAGGAATATGGCGTTACACATCGTCGGGGATTAAGCTATCATCCGCAAATAAGTGGGAAAGGAGAGGTTTCTAATAAGGAGATTAAGTCAATCCTTGAGAAAGTTGTGAGTAAATCTAGGAAGGATTGGAGTCGTAAGCTCGATGACACTTGATGGGCTTACCAAACTTCTTTTAAGACTCCAATAGGTGCTTCTCCATACCAGTTAGTCTATGGCAAGGCATGTCATTTGCCGATAGAACTTGATTATAAGGCTATGTGGCCAATTAAGGAGCTTAATATGGATCCCTCACTGGCGGGTGAGAAACTACTTATGAAATTGAATGAGCTCGATGAGTTTCGATTGCATGCCTATAATAATGCTCAGGTTTACAAGGAGAAGAAGAAAAAGTGACACGGCAAGCATATAATGCAACGGGAATTTTGAGTTGGTGATTAAGTATTATTATTTAACTGTCGCTTGCGTTTGTTTCCAGGTAAGCTTAATTCAAAATGGTCGGGACCGTTCACCGTTGCTGAAGTGAACAAGTTTGGGTTGGTTACACTACACCGTAGACAAAGCCTTGTGCGACCTGGGTGCCAATGTTAGTGGCATGCCCTACCTTCTTTGTGAAAAAACTGAACATGAGTATTTCAAAATGCACCAGTGTCACCCTACAAATGGCGGTAAGGTTCTCTAAAACAACCAATGGGAGTTTTAAAAAATGTGCCCTTAAAAGTAGGGAATTATTTTATTCCTGTTGATTTTATCGTCCTTGACATGGCGGAAGATTAACAATTCCCTATCATTTTAGGAAAACCTTTCCTACATACCGCCGGAGCGGTAATCGACGTCAAGAATGGTAAAATAACACTGGAAGTAGGCGATGATAAAGTCACCTATAACTTGAGCAATGCTATGAAAAGCCCAATTCTAGAAGAGTTTTGAATGTTTCATCGATGTTTTAGACTCTATTGTAGATGATTCTTTACATAAATTAATAATCAAAGACCCTTTGGAGGCAATTTTGTTGTTGAAAGATTTTGCAGGAGATGATAACACAAAAGCCTCGAGATTCGCAAGTTAGAAGTTGATCTAATTGTAGAGGAACTCTCGTAGGAGGAAAGCCAACAGTTCGTTAGTCTCGTTGATACACCTCGCAAGGTAGAGGTACAAAAACCCGAACTCAAACCCCTTTCTGTATATTTAATGCATGCCTTTCTTGATGACTCTGAAATGTGTCCAGTCATAGTTAGTGCATCTTTTAACACTAGTCAATTATCTTCCTTGTTGGCTTTTTTAAAACACATAAAAAAGCCATAGGATACAAACTTGATGACTAAAGAGGTAAAAGACCTGACTTTTGCATGCATATAATTCACTTAGTATAAGGTCAGAAACCTTGTGTCCAAGGTCATCGTCGTCTAAACCCAAACATGCAAGATGTAGTAAAAACAGAGGTCATGAAACTGTTAGATGCGGGAATCATTTATGCGATTTATGACTCTAAATAGGTGGTCACAAGGTGGTGCATGTGCATTGACTATATGAAGCTGAACCAATCCAATCCACCAAGAAATACCATTACCCCTTACCTTTCATTGACCAAATGTTAGAAACGTTGGCATGTCACAAATACTTTTGTTGCCTAGATGGTCACTCGGGATTCTTCCAAATACCCATTCATCCCGAGGACCAATAAAAGACAACCTTTACATGTCCGTACGGTACTTTTGCATACCTTAGGATGCCATTCAGATTGTGTAATGCTCCAACAACTTTCCAAAGGTGCATGACCAGCATCTTTTCTGACTTTGTAGAGTCAATCATGGAGGTCTTTATCGATGATTTTTGTGTCTACGACACTCCTAGCTAACATGTCACGAGTCTTGAAAAGATGTGAGGAAGTAGACTTGGTCTTAAATTTGGGGAAATGCCACTTCATGGTGAATGAAGGAGTGGTACTTGGACATATTATATTTGAAAGAGGTATAGAAGTGGACCGCGCTAAGGTCCAAGTGATTAAAAAATTGGCCCCACCAGTAGTGAACGTCAAAAGTATTAGACGTTTTCTAGGACACGCGGGTTTTTACCGCCGTTTTATTAAAAAAATTTCAAAGATTGCTAAACCTCAAACCAAGCTCATTTTTAAGGATGCTCATTTAATTTTCACTAATAATTGCTTAGAATCTTTCAACAAAATAAAGAAAGCTTCGCTCACAGCACCCATTATTCACTCACTTGACTGGAGCATGCCCTTTAAACTAATGTGTTATGCAAGTGATTATGCAGTATGGGTAGTCCTTGGCCAAATGAAAGAGAAAACGTTGAATGCCATTTATTATGCAAGCAAGACATTAGATCCATCCCAAATAAATTATGCCACCACTGAGAAGGAGCTCCTTGCTATTTTCTATGCCTTAGACAAATTTCGCTCCTATTTGATCAGATCAAAAGCCATCGTCTACAATGATCACGTCGCATTGGAAATACCTATTTTCAAAGAAAGAAGCAAAGCCACGAATCATAAGATAAATTCTCTTTTTACTAGAATACGATCTTGAAATTCGTTACAAGAAAGGAGCTGAAAATGTTGTAGCCAATCATCTTTCAATATTAAAGGTTAATGAGGTAGGTGTGCAAACACCTAATAACGATTCCTTTGCTGACGATTCATTGATGGCTATTGACGAGACCATACCTTGGTAGGCCGATTTTGCTAACTATATTGTTGGTCATCAACTACGATCCGATCTATCCTGCAATTAGAGGAAAAAGTTCTTACATGATGCCAATTTTTTTCATTTGGGACTATCCTTACCTTTTTAAACACTGTTCTGACGGGTTATACCGAACATGTATCCCTCAATGGGAGGTGAAGGGTGTGCTCGAAGGATGTCATTCCTCCCCTTATGGTGGTCATCATGGGTCTTAAAAAACAGTGGACAAGGTCCTTCAATCTGGTTTCTATTGGCCATCAATGCTCAAAGACTCCCGAGACTTCGTCATGGCATGTGATGCCTGCCAAAGGATTGGACAGATATCAAGGAGGAATGAAATTCCTCAAAATGGGATCTTAGAAGTGGAAGTTTTTTATGTTTAAGGGATTGATTATCAAGGTCCTTTTCCTTTATCAAAAGGAAATCGCTACATTCTAGTCGCACTTGAGAGTGTGTCCAAATGGGTCGAACTAATTGCAACTCCAACCAATGATGCACAAGCCGTGATCCACCTTTTCAAAAAGATTATTTTTCAACGTTTTGGCATACTAAGAGCCATAATAAGCAATCGTTGAACACATTTTAAGTAAAAGCAACTGGATGCCTTGTTGGCCAAATATGGAGTATCCCATAGGAGAGGCTTGACTTATTACCCTCAAACAAGTGGCCAAGTAGAAGTCTCGAATAGGGAACTCAAAACAATCCTTCACAAAGATGTTTCAAAATCACAAAGGATTGGAGCACCAAGCTCGATGACAAGTTATGGGCTTACTGCACTGCATTCAAGGCACCTATTAAGACATCACCCTTTAGAATGGTCAATGGGAAAGTATGTCACTTGTAAGTAAAAATGGAACACAAAGCATACTAGGCCATAAAAGAACTCAACTTAGAAACTAAACTCAGCGTCGAGAGGATGTTTTTGCAGCTAAATGAGCTCGGGGAGTGCCGACTGCAAGCCTATGAGAGCTCTAGCCTCTACAAAGAAAAGGCGAAATGTTGGGACGAGAAGAACATAATCAAGAGAGAATTCAATTTTAATCCCTTACTTGTGCATATTATTATCCCATCGTGATGCGTTTCAAGATTATTACTTTCAAGCTTAATAACCTATTCTTTTTTACAGATATTGCATACATGGGGAAGTCTTGGACATAGGAGATAAGGGATGGATTCCGAAATGAGTAAGCTTGATCTCAACATTTGGCGAACTACACAATTGAAAGTCAGAGCCTCCTATGACGTGTATATCCATACCCAGTCTCCTTTAGGCGTGAGTAGGCCTTCTTCTGATTTTGTTACGTCAAAAACGCATAAGTATGGTTCTCATTCCATTTCTTACAAGCATTGCATTCATGATTTGTCAAGATTTGAAGCCATTCACTTTGAAACCATTGCCCAAAATTTTAAAACCCTTTTCACACATTTCATTAGCTACATATAAACATTGCTTACCCTTGTTAAGCTAGTAGTATGCTAGGTGTGTCTGGGTGCTCGTTTGGGATGTTATTTAAACCTTGTCAAAGTGAGCTTGGTTGGGCGGATTTACTAATTTTCGCACCGGAAAAAAAAAAGAAAAAGAAGAAAAATGATGTTGGAAATTGGAAATAAAGAAGCGTGAAATAAGAATGGCGATTTGAAGAAGAATGTGAATTAAGAGTTTTATTCGAAAGTTCACTCTTGTGTTGTCTTGAATAAAAGTCAATATGGTTTTTTTTTGGCTTGGACTACTGTTTTTCGTGAATAAGTTTGGGATCGGATTAAGCATCCTTGTACATCTGGTTGTTGCTAGCTTAGCATTAGCTCCACATAACCAAAATCATTTGTCCATCTCATTACCCAAATTTTCATGACTTTCTTCTCCCTTGTTGGCTTCTTAACTTTGTTTATCATGATTGCTTGACTTGTGTTTTGGATTTTCTACCATATTAGATTGCGGTCATATTTTCATAAGTCATAGATAGGTGAGTGCTTCATCCACACACACACACACACACACATATATAAATCACCCTTTACACAAGTGAGGTGTACCGCGGGAGTTCATTTGTCAAAAGATTATGCAAAAGCCGAAAGTTTTGTTAAAATCCCTTATGATGCGCCGTTATGTAAATCTCAACCATCTTTTGTACCATTCTTATGCTCATGTTGTTTAGGAATTTGGTTAGTTATACTAGTACAACTTTATGTTGGGATTCAAGTTTTGATGGTATACTAATTTGTGCTTTCTACCCTTGCCTTCATGTTTCGTTACTTGCTTGAGGACAAGTAAGAGTTTAGCTTGAGGGAATTTGATGTGTGCTATTTTTGTGTGATTGCATCCATTTTTGTGTGAAGAAGTAATAGAAAAGAAAAATAACAGAGAGACGATGCTTACTGCATGGATGAGTACAAATGAAAACTGCCTAGAAGCGAGGGGGTTATCCTATGCAGAGTTCCCAACGAAGTATGTGTGGAAGAATGGGGGTTAGCATAAGAGGAAGCAGGGAAAGTGTATAGGAAGGGTAACTTATGTCCACCCAACCGCTGGAGAAAAGTATTATCTACGAGTTCTGTTAAACATAGTAAAAGGCGCAAGAATTTTTGAAGAATTGAGATCTGTTAGAGAAGTATTGTATCCCTCATTTAGAGAAGCCTGCTACGCACACGGCCTGCTCAATAACGATAAAGAGTGGCATGACTCCATGGGGGAGGCGAATCAGTGGGCAATGCCTTCGCAACTTCAGGAGTTGTTTATAACGATTATTTTGTTCTGTGAAGTTACGAATATTTCAAATCTGTGGGAGGCGACATACGAGATGCTGTCAAAAGATATTGAGCGCAAGAAAAGGAAGTTGTTTGGGGATCCACAACTAGAGCTTACAGATAAGGCAAGATGAGGCAAGGCGATCCTATACACTGATTGAGTTAGATAAGAATCTGATGAAGTACGGAAAAAGCAAGACTCTCAGATATAAGTGCAATGCCACAGCCAGTGGAGGCAGATTTGCAGGGGATGGAGAAAAGGCTAATCAGGGATGCGAAGAAATACGACCGTAAAAAGTTACAAATAGATTGTGAGATACTAAACAAGTTACTTAATGACGACCATAGAGGTATGTTAATCACTTATACGTAGACAATAACAGCATTACTAGAAAAAGGTTAATTCAAATAATCTTATCTACATATGTAGTTGTTTATGATGAGGTTATAAAGTCGGTCAATTAGGTGGCAGCGCGAGTTTTTTTTTGTATGGGCATGCATGGGGGAACCAGGAAAACATTCCTCTATGGCACAATATCGGCAAAGCTACGAGCAAAGGGAAAGATTGTACTGAATGTCGCATCGTCAGGTTTAGTCTCTAACTTAAAGATCTGTATTATTAAATACATGGGGAAATATTAACGATGTACGAACGCACTAATTACGAATACAATAATCTACAATGCAAGTATAGCAGCGCTGTTATTGCCAGGGGGAGGACGGCTCATAGTAGGTTTGATATACCAATTGAGTTGTTCAACGACTCCACATGTAATGTGAAACAGAAAAGTCAGCTAGCGGAGTTGCTACAAGAGACGTCACTGATTATATGGGATGAGGCGCCTATGGACCAGAAAAATGCTTTTAAGACACTGGATCGTACAATGAGGGATGTCGTTAGCTACAAGGATCCAGATGCAATAACAACGTTGTTTAGGGGAAAGGTGGTGTTACTGGGAGGGGATTTTAGACAAGTGTTGCCTATTATATCGAAGGGCGAGAGACCGGATGTTGTCCAGGCATCAATAAGTAGGTGTCATATATGGAGTGAGTGTACAGTGTATCTTCTTCAGGAAAGCATGAGGGTTTGAGAAACAGATACAGCTGGTTCTGGGAGGAGGTTTAATGAGTGGTTGTTGGCGATGGGTGACGGTCGTCTGAAAGCTAAAGCGGGGGAAAAAGAGGACGAACCAACTTGGATAAAGATACCGAGTGAGTATACAGCAGCGTGTGGGACGATAAATATTGAGGAAATGGTAGATGCAATATACCCGGGTTTCATAGGAGAGGGCATGGGTTATGAGTACCTAAGGGAGAGGCAATACTGACACCATTAAATGGAACAGCGGACATAGTAAATGATTTTATGACAAATTAGATACCTGGTGACTACACGGTTTATAATAGATGTGATGAGGTCTGCGCGGCATCTATCGACAGTGACGACCAATTCACATCATATCCAATTATCCAACTGAATATCTCAACACCCTTGGGCAAATTTATTGTGGAAGCAAGGATTATCACAAGTTCCAATGTGGGAACGCATGTCCTGATAGCACGTATAGTTTTAACCTCATCGGATCCGAAAATACCGTTCATTCTAAAGAGGCGGCAATATCCACTGAAGGCGTGTTATGCAATGACAATAAACAAGGGCCAATAACACTGACGCATGTCGGGGTCTATTTGCCAAAGCTGGTAGAGCGATAATATCATTTGTTACTATGCCAGGTAGAGCTTGGACCGCCATCCAGTCAACTAATAAACAATTGAGCAAAATCAATCATAGGGTATATCTCCCGACAATACAAAATTATGTTGATCCCTGACTGTTGTACAGATCATTAGTAGTTTAAAAATTGAAATTAGTATTGTCGGTTGC
>JAIUZE010016713.1:0-17734 GCA_022085475.1 Heliosperma pusillum
AAATGGAACATGATTCACATGCGGCTCCTATTCTTTTAGGTAGGCCATTCTTGAGAACCGCAAGTACTAAAATTGATGTGTATAATGGCTCTCTTACTATGGAAGCCGATGGTCAAGTGGTTAAGTTTAATATCTATGATTCTATGAAATATCCTCGTGATGATCATTCTTGTTTCATGATTGATATTTTGGAGCCTTTAGTGCAGGATGTGTTCAATGTGAATGGAGGAGATGACTTACTCGTAGCTATTGACAATAGCCTGTCTTGTGATGATTTAAGTTTTTCTCTATCTCATGATTTGAAGAAAGTGGTGGCTTCTTTAGCCAAGATGGAAAGGCTTACTATAATACCTTCATTTTCTAAACCTTTAACTCTAACTTTGCCTACTGAGAAATTGTTGCCATCAGTTTTGCAGGCACCCGTGGTTGAGTTGAAACCATTACCTTCCCATTTGAAGTATGTTTTTCTAGGTGATGAAGAAACTTTACCGGTGATCATTTCTAGCAAGCTTACCGAGGAGCAAGAGGTAAAGTTGGGGGGGGGGTTCTTAAGGAGAATAAGCTTGCAATTGGATGGACTATTGCCGACATCAAGGGTATTAGTCCAACCACTTGTATGCACCACATATTCTTGGAAGATGATGCCAAACCGGTAAGGCAACCACAAAGGCGCTTGAATCCACCTATGATGGAGGTGGTGAAGAAAGAGATCCTAAAGCTTTTGCAAGTGGGTATGATATACCCAATATCCGATAGCAAGTGGGTGAGCCCTACTCAAGTGGTGCCAAAGAAAAGTGGAGTAACGGTTGTAGAAAATCAACATGGAGAATTGGTTCCCACCCGAGTACAAAATGGGTGGCGTGTTTGTATCGACTACCGTAGACTCAATGCGGTGACAAGGAAGGATCACTTTCCCTTGCCTTTTATTGATCAAATGCTTGAGAGGCTTGCTGGTAAACCTTTTTATTGCTTTTTAGATGGTTATTCGGGCTATTTTCAAATTGCTATTGCGCCCGAAGATCAAGATAAGACCACCTTTACTTGTCCATTTGGCACCTTTGCGTATCGACGCATGCCATTTGGGTTATGTAATGCTCCCGCAACTTTTCAACGATGCATGGTTAGTATTTTCTCGGAATATGTTGAGAATTTCATTGAAGTTTTCATGGATGACTTTACCGTGCATGGTGATTCCTTTGATAGTTGTTTGACTCATTTATCTCTTGTGCTTAGGAGATGCATTGATACTAACCTTGTCTTAAATTCTGAGAAATGTCATTTTATGGTAGAGCAAGGTATTGTACTTGGGCATGTGGTTTCCTCTAAGGGAATTGAGGTTGATAAAGCCAAAATTGACACTATTCAATCACTTCCTCACCCTACTAATGTTCGTGAAGTTCGCTCTTTCCTTGGTCATGCAGGTTTTTATAGGCGGTTTATCAAGGACTTTTCCAAGGTCGCTTCACCATTGTGCAAATTGTTGCAAAAGGAGGTCGAATTCGAGTTTGACTTATCGTGTAAGGAGGCATTTGACAAGCTAAAGGAGAAGTTGACGTCGGCTCCAATCATACAAGCTCCAAATTGGTCTCTTCCATTTGAGCTTATGTGTGATGCTAGTGACTACGCCGTCGGTGCCGTCTTGGGTCAACGAGTTGGGAGAGTGCCCCATGTGATCTACTATGCCTCTATGACTCTCAATGAGGCTCAGAAGAACTATTCTACTACCGAAAAGGAGATGTTGGCGGTGGTATTTGCTTTAGAAAAGTTTAGATCCTATCTACTTGGTACTAAAGTAGTGGTTTTCACCGATCATGCCGCTCTTAGGTATTTGATGACAAAGAAAGAGGCTAAGCCAAGGCTTCTCCGATGGGTATTGTTACTAAGTGAATTTGACATAGAGGTGAAAGACAAGAAAGGGGCCGAAAATGTGGTTGCGGACCACTTAAGTCGGTTAGTGAATGTGGAGAAACTTGCGGAGCCTATTCGAGGCACATTTCCCGATGAAACACTCTTTGCCCTTACTTCCGTTTCTCCTTGGTATGCTAACATTGTTAACTTTCTTGTTTCTAATGCATTTCCTACAGGTTTCTCCAAATCCCAAAAGGAGAAGATACGGAGTGATGCCAAATACTATGTTTGGGATGATCCTTACTTATGGAAGCATTGCTCGGATCAAGTGGTGAGGAGATGTGTTCCGGAAAATGAGATGAGCTCTATTCTAACTTTTTGTCATTCCTATGCTTGTGGGGGACACTTTGGAGCTAGGAGGACCGCAAAGAAAGTGCTTGATTGTGGCTTCTATTGGCCGAGTTTGTTTCGGGATGCCCATGGTTTTGTCAAAACTTGTGACAATTGTCAACGGAGTGGTAACATTTCTCGTCGTAATGAGATGCCTCAAACCCCTATGCTTTATTGTGAAATTTTTGATGTGTGGGGTATAGATTTTATGGGTCCATTTCCCATGTCTCATGGTTTCTTATATGTACTTCTTGCCGTTGATTATGTATCGAAGTGGGTGGAAGCTAAACCCACTAGGACTAACGATGCTAAAGTTGTTGCAGATTTTCTCAAGTCTAACATCTTTTCTAGGTTCGGAATTCCACGAGCAATGATAAGCGATAGAGGAACACACTTTTGCAATAGGACGATAGAAGCACTTTTAAAGAAATATTGCGTCACTCACAAGGTATCTACCGCTTACCATCCTCAAACAAATGGCCAAGCCGAAGTGTCCAATAGAGAGGTGAAGTCAATCTTGGAAAAGACGGTGAATCCGAATCGGAAAGATTGGAGCTTAAGGTTGGATGATGCCTTATGGGCGTATAGAACGGCCTATAAAACTCCGATTGGTATGTCACCATACCGGTTGGTTTTTGGTAAGTCTTGTCATCTTCCGGTCGAGCTTGAGCACAAGGCTTTTTGGGCGGTAAAAACTTTAAACATGAGAATGGATGAGTCGGGTGTGCACCGGAAGTTGCAATTGCAAGAGTTAGAGGAGATTAGAAATGAGTCGTATGAAAATGCGGCAATTTTCAAAGAGCGAACAAAGGCGTGGCATGATAAGATGCTTTCTAGGAAGACTTTTTTCGTTGGTCAAAAGGTTTTGCTTTACATCTCCCGTCTTCGCTTATTTCCAGGTAAGCTACGGTCAAGATGGGTTGGCCCATTTATTGTCACTCAAGTATTTCCACATGGAGCGGTGGAGATTCGTAGTCCGTCTACGGAGAAGATTTTCAAAGTGAATGGACACCGTCTCAAACCGTATTATGACGGATTTCAAAATGAAGCGGTCGAGGAAGTTAATCTTATCGACCCAATTTATGAAGATTAAGCTTCTCATTCCCATGTCGAGCCACGACATTAACTAAGGCGCTTTACGGGAGGCAACCCGATTTTCTTTTATTTTATTTTATTTATTTTATGTAGTTTTATTTGCTTGTTATTAGATTAGTTTCCTTTAATCTAATTTCCTTATGTTGATGTTTTGTAGGTAAAGAGAAAAAGAAAAAAAATCAAAAACATAGCATTGCTTTGAACCGCTAACACGGACACTGCCGCGCAGCCAGTACCAGCCACCCCTCGCGGCCACAGTAGCCACCACGCGGCTCCCTTCCCTGTTTTGCCAGCCGCCCCACGCGGCGTTTTTGCCGCCCCACGCATAAAGCCGCAACCCCAGTCACTCCTCGCGGCCACAGCAGCCACCACGCGGCTCTCCTCCCTGTTTTTTCAGCCGCCCCACGCGGCCGTTCTGCCGCCCCACGCCGCTAACTTCAGGTACGAATACCCTAGCTTCCCTCTCCTTCATTCGGTTCCCAGATACTTAAAAAAAATCAGCCCCAAATTCTGTCAACTGGAAATTCGTTCGAGGCTCTTATTTGCAACCGTAGAACCATTCCCACACGCTCAATTCATTCTTACTTAGTTCACATCTTTGCTTCGCTTCTCAAACAACAATTTTTATTGAATTCTTTCTACTAGTGTAATTTTCGGAAATTTGATACCCTACCATTGGGGTTTCGGAAATTTCGAATTTTGGATGTTGCAAGGTTCGATTTTTGGGTCAATTTTCAGCAATAAGGAGATTACATTATCATTTTTCATATAGAAGAACAAATTTCTCATCTTTTGGGTAACAATTTCATACTTTGTCTCTTCCTTTTAATTTTATGCTTGAATTTTAATTTTAGCTTTAATTTAAAGGAATTATCATTGTTTCTTGAGTTTTTGTTGGTGATTTATTGGTCTTGTGATTGAATTAATTGAAATTGTTCTTTGTTGAGGGAGATTTGGAGTTGTAAGTGAGCTTTGTTGTTATTCTTGAGCAATTGGAATTGTTCTTTGTTGTGCATTGTTGTCATTGTCGGGATGAGAACCAATAAACGCGGCACCACCACCGTTTCTACCTCACAACCACCCACCAAAACACAAAAAATTACCCACACCACTTCGAAAACAACCACCATTATTCCTAGACGAATACCCATTCCCAAACCCGCTACTTTAACACTAACACAAGGCCATATTTGGGATGATTTACATGACCGTCATATGACGGAAACCCGATTCCTTTGTCATGCCACATTAGAGAAATTGGGAATGCTTGATGTAGTGAAGTCTTTGTTGAAATGTGTTGGTTTGGAGAATTTCATGACTAAGGGAGCCCACACTTATAGGAGATACACTTTAGAGTTCTTATCCACCTTGACATTGTCGGGAGAGTCCAATAAAACTCCTAAAATCACCTTCCGTTTGAAAGGAAAGCCTCATTCTTTAACTTATGCGGGGTTGAGAAAAGCTTTTGGTATTAAGGAGATGAGTGAGGTGACATATAAGGGTTTAGGTAAAGAGGCGGAAACTCAATGGTGGAAGGAGTTGACGGGTTTGGATACAAAAGCGAAACAAGGTGAAATAAGCTCAAAAATCCCTCATCCTTGTCTTAGGCTTGCTCACCGTTTGATAGCCAATACATTCCTTTGTAAAGGGGAACCCACTAAACTCCCTCGTGTCCAATTTGGTTATTTATGGGCTATGACTCCGGAGGGTGAGGGTGTCCCCGATTGGGTTGCTCTTTTTGTGAAATCTTGCTTACGAATGGGTACTAAGAAGGGAACTAGGATTGGTGGTGGGGGTTTGGTGACTTTGATAATGAAACATTTGAAGATAGATGTGGGGGATGATGAAGTGCCTTTGATGGATAACTATCTTTTGGATATTCCTTGTTTGATCCAAGCTAAGTTGCTACGGCCTCGGTTGGTAGAGGGTACTTACTTTTGGTGTTGGGGTCCCAAGAATGATCCTTATTTGAAAATGCCTCCTTCGGAGGACGAACCTTTGACTTATGGGGAAGTGACGGAGGATTTCTTTGTTAGCCCCGATCCTGATCTTGATCCTTTAATGGATGGAGAAGATGGAAGTGAAGATGAGGGATCCGACGAGCTTAGTAGGGGTAGTAAGTCTAATGACGATGCGGAGGGTAATGGTGATGGTGATGGTGCTAGAAGTGGTAAAGATACTACGGCTACACGGTCGGTTGCTACTACTTCCGTGGCTACTTATGATCAAGTTTGGATGAAAGAGGTTGATACTTGGAGGAAAGAGGTGGATGCTAGGCAAGTTAGGACCGATGATAAGCTCGTCGCACTTTCTAATATGCTTTTGGAGACACATGAGCTTGTTCGGTCTTTGAATAGTAAGTGGGATGACTTTGCTAAAACACGGGAACTTAGGGAGGCGGATCATGCCTCTAAGAGTGATGGTACCGGAGATCCCTCCGGTCCTTGAAGTCCTTTGGTATGTTTTTCTTTCTCTTTTCCATGTCTTACTTTTTGTTGTTCCTCCCATTGAGGGCAATGTGAAGATTAAGCGTGGGGGAGGGAATTCCATGTTGTATATATTTTTTTCTGTTAAAAAAAAAAAAAAAAAAAAAAAAAAAAAAAAAAAAAAAAAAAAAAAAAAAAAACAAGAAAAGAAAGAACCCGGCTAGGTGAAAACCCGCAAGGGCGGGCGCCTAGGCAAGATTGGGTGAAATGGCCGAGGACGGAGTGAAAACCCGAAAGGGCATTCCGGGTAAAATGAAGAATTGAGATGCGTGCCATGAGAGTAGTGTAAGGAATAAAAGCTAGATCGAAAACCCGCAAGGGCGGGCGATCTAGGCAAAATGAGGGAATAGGAAAGAAAAAAAAAAAAGTTACTTGATTACTTGATCTACCTTGGAGTTGGCGACATAAGGAGGTTTGAAGGGTGGTTCGGGATTTAATCATTTGAAGTAATAAGGGGGGTTGGGTGGTGAAGTGTGATAAGTTTAAATACATTGCGTCTTTGTGTTTTGATTTATCGTTTGGCTTAGATGTTGTTTGGTTGGGAACTTGGGTCACATGGTCATTATTTTAGGATTTGGACGTGCACTTTGTTGAGACCATGTACCTACTCGGAGGGATTAAGTATTGAGAGATAGTTGGAGTAGTAGTGATTAGTTGTGGTGTTTAGAGTTGGAGCAAGCTACTCACGTTTCGCTATATAGACCTTGGCGTGGGTTCTCTTTGACTTATCCTTGAGTTTTACTCGAGGACGAGTAAAGGTCTAAGCGTGGGAGAGTTTGATTAGTCTAGTTTAGTAGGGGTTAATAAAGTTATTTTGATGATTAAATGATGGGTTAAGAAGTATATTTGGGGATTTTAGTGCTTATGTCTTGAGTGTTGGTTTGGTAATGGACTTGTGTGTTTTAATGGGGTAATTGGATTGATTTCTTGCTATGAGTGGA
Organism: Heliosperma pusillum; assembly: GCA_022085475.1. Classification (NCBI taxonomy): domain Eukaryota; kingdom Viridiplantae; phylum Streptophyta; class Magnoliopsida; order Caryophyllales; family Caryophyllaceae; genus Heliosperma; species Heliosperma pusillum. The sequence goes on from JAIUZE010016713.1 coordinate 6,761, forward strand.
GAAGGGCTTCTTTAGAGGTTAGTATTGGGCTAAGGATGTCATGAGAGTGTTGATTCTGAAGCAAGTCAAAGCCCAAAACAATGAGTCAAAATGCGTAAAAGATAAGAAAAGCAGGCTGCGAGGAGCGGCTAGCTGCGTGGCGCGGCTACTAGCTAGCTGCGAGGAGAGGCTAGCTGCGTGGCGCGGCTACTAGCTAGCTGCGAGGAGAGGCTAGCTGCGTGGAGAGGCTGAGCATTGGATTCCGACGACTCTTCTAATTCCTCTTTAATTCAGCCATTATGCCCATACTTTATGAGGTTTTATGAGGTTTTATTAGGATTTATGAAGATGCTCTTTGAAGACCTATAAAAGGAGGGATTGTTGATCACTTTAGATATATCTTCTTCCATCTTTTAATCATCATAATACATAGAAAATACTTTAAATTTCTAGTTTGTTTTAGTTATTTTGTATGGAAGGCTAAGTTCTACATCTTGGAACAAGTTCTTGAAGCCAAGTTAGTTTGAATTGTAAGACTCTTATTCTAATTCTATTTCATTTTTAGAGTATCAAATTTAGTTTGCATTATTGTTGGTTTGTTAATTATGCACCTAGAATGATCAACTAGTTGTCATTAGTTAATTAACCATTGCTAGATTAGATGAATGAATCTTTTGTTTGTTTATCTATTTCATTGTAGCAATTATAATTCATCAATTCGTATGCTTTCATCATCGTTGAGTTATAAAAGACTAAATTTGTATGAACCAAAGTGAAGCAACGCTTGTTTTCTTCATTCGTTTATCTTTGCTAAATTCCATCGCTTTAATCTACAATCTCGATACAATTGAGCGCTTGACTAAATTGACGATATTGTAAGGAATATTTGTTTACGCTTGTAACTAATAATCATTCATAAGTGGAATTAGAAGTCAACAACTTCATAGCAAAGTACTCAATATTGAAATAGAATAGAAGAGTCAATAATCAATTCATAACTTGTTGGTGGAAATTACTTGGTCCAAGAATCATTCTCATATTTGTTACACATTTTCAATTATTATATTGTCTTGATATTTCATTTCATTCTTGTTTTAGTAGACATAGAATATCAACATATCAAAACTCCCCCTTTAGTTACTTGCTTTTACACAAATTTAATAAACAAAACACCTTTCTTGTGGGATCGACCTCTACTTACACTTACTATTAGTTTGCGTTTGTAGTAGTTAAAAATACTAATTTGGAGACTCGCGACAAGTCTAGCCAGGAGTTTTGGGGAATTAGTGTATAATTGGGCAGTTTATTAAGGACAAAGTATAATTATATGTTATTTTGTTCATATATGTGTTGATTTTGTCAAAAAGCGGTTTTGATCGCTTGTCTTGTAATTCGAGTACCACTATAGTCGAGCACGTTCGTTGTGTGATTTGACTGCCACTAGCTTGTTGCCGTGTGATTTGTAGCACATATTCATGTCAATTTGCCTTACTGATATTTGCAGTTGAGTTTTACTTGTTACCGTGTGATTGTAGCACACAATTTGTTGTGGACTATTGACTTCAGATCTTGGATGAGATATGATTGGATTGCGGTACCTTGGACATTGCCACATTGAGGTGTTATATTTGTGCATTGATTGTCACAACTCGATTATGTGGTTGACTCTTTATTTCACGTGTGTCAAACTCTTTAATAACTATTTGCGATGATCCACTTGATATTTCCAATCAGTTAGTCTTTCAAGTACTTGATGATGATAATGATGCTTGTGGCAACAAGACGACAGACGACGAACCGAGAGTGTAGCTTAAGTTTTGATTGTTTTGATATTAGACTTGTTTGTGTTGCGCTGTAGATTGTCATTTATAACTTGGAAGTTTTGATTTGTATTTCTCACTAAACTTTGGACATTATAATAGCTTTTTATTAATTAGAGTTTTTGATGCACTACATCCGAAAACCGATATAGTAGCAACCCTATTTACCTTGGATAGTACTAGAGGTGTTACTATCACTCCCCAGCACATGCTCACTTTAGCACAACCCGGGATTAACACAACCCAACACGACACAATATGGGTCGTGCCTGGCCGAAGTTTGAGAAAAAAGACTGTTCCTAATCAAGACACGACACAACTTATGAACATGCTCCAAATACAAAGAAATAAGGTTAAAGGGGAGGAAATATTTTGGCACACGAGCGACCATTTTCATATTAGTGGTATGACACGCAATTCACCCTTATGTGCCTGAGTCGTGGCATTTTCTTTACTTAGGACAGTGGGCCAGCACGTGGCAAAACCCATTTTCAACGGCGCTATGTCATTTGATAGCAACTAGGGCTGGTCAAACGCTCAGATCGGGTCGTGCTGACCCTTGGGCGGGTCAAGCCTAAGTTGTTGAATTCGATCACGGTCGGGTGAAGATGGATCCGAGCTCGAAACCAACACGGGGTAGGGTTAAGAGCAGGGCGGGTCGTTCAGCACAGGTTAGGTGGGCCATGGCCCTCAATGTAATGGACGGGTCAAGCCGGGTCATATTAGGCGTTTGACTAGTCTTAGTTAGTAACGACCGATTTGAGAAACTACATACAAATGTCAAATTATTCCTGCTTTATTAACTACAAGTGGAAGTGTGGAACTACTCTAGGATGATGAGGAAATGTTGGACTGTTGAATTATTATTCCAAACCTAAAAGTTTAAAACCTCTCATCATTCATCAATTGCAGGAAAAATGAGACTGATGACCCAAACCTCATGCATCGGAATTCCTATCCTTCCGCTCTCTCCTCTCCCTCATATTCATCCTCACACCCAAACCTGTATCTTCTCCAAGCCTGGCTACTCTCCTCCACTACCACTATTATTTACTCCCACATTCAACCGCCCTACTAACTTGTCCGTCTTCCCTATAATCAGAGCTAACTCTGCTCCTCCAGGTACCTACCCACACTTCTTCCTCACTTTTGCCTATTAATTTAACCGTTGGTCTTGCTCCGTCTAAACCAATAAGACGGGATTTTGTAAACATTTTACTATGTGACCACTATTGAAAACAAGTTGCCATAAGTTGACAACATATCCCCGTATTATTTTTCAACTGGAAATACGAATTTACGATGATTTAATCTTCTGTGTTTCTTCACTGTCTTTTTTTTTGCGCAGATTATGTCCCTGACTCTAAATTTTACAAAATTGAGGCTATTCTAAGGTACACTTCCCCTCCCGTACTCCCCCTGCCCCAATCAATTGTTTACCTTTTATACGCGGTGAGTAGTATTTTAATTAAAGGTAAACAAATGATAGAGACGGATGATTATTTTGCATTTTCTTTTTAACTTTCTGCTACTTGCCTTTCGTTTTATAATTCCTTCTTGTATGAATTTTGATGGCAAAAAGACCCTGGAGAATCCAACAGGTTTCTTCGGTACGTTCTCCCATTCGTGCACACGTTTTTTTTGGCTTTTCAGCTTGTTCATTTATCATATACTTATACTATATGTGATGTTTTTTGGTGGGGTGATTTGCATGACTCAAGGCTTTACTGAAGCTGGGCATTCGGGGTGTCACGGTTTCAGATGTTCGAGGTTTTGGAGCACAAGGTGGATCTGCAGAAAGGCATGCTGGTAATTACTTGTGCTTCAGCGTATAATTTGATAGACGTTATGCCTAATATCGTCCTTTTTTGTTTGTAGTATACTTACGAATAATTAAAACTGAAATTGATTGTATAAGAATGATGTTTTTGTTTTCTGGTGATCACTTAAAATACAATTAGCCATCTGTTGTAGATAGACATTTCCGCCTATTATGCTTCCTATGATCTCGTATTTGCCATACCCATTGTATGTATGCCTCTTTAGTTGGGTAGTTTAGAATGATTAGTAGGCAGCTCGTAAACTGTCACGGGGTCCCCTCTACTATGTTATTTATACGCGGCATGGCTGCAAGTGTTTGATGTCGTGGTATGTCAGTATGTGTGAGTGTCATGCTATTTTTTGTGAATCATATTTATACATGTCACTAAAATGTGGTGTGAAAGTGTTGTGTTGCGCCTGAAGGAGTCTCACGTCGTCACACGCTACACAACCCAAGTAAAGCGTTGAAGTAAGAAAAACCTTAAATGTGGCTTCCGTATGACAGATGTTCTTTTGTAGATACTGGGAGGTAAAATTTCACAACCCAAGTTGATGGTTTACTTTACAAATTTTGCAGGATCGGAATTTTCAGAAGATTCGTTTGTCAGCAAGGTTAAGATGGAAATTGTAGTTAGCAAAGATCAGGTATCTTACAAAAATGAAAACCTTAGGTTGTATCAAATCTATCGACAAGTTCTCATATTTAAAACAAGTACACCCATGCAGCTTACTAGCTTAGTAGCGTGTTCATACAGAAGTATGCTAATAGAATGACTGTATCAAGTGCAACCTCCATAAAATGATGTGCTAACTTAAGTTTCACCACTTTGTCAGGTTGAGTCGGTGATAGACTTGATTATTGAGGAGGCCAGGACTGGTGAAATTGGTGATGGAAAAATCTTTGGTGAGACATCTTTGCATAAAGTTCAAGACCTTTATACCTTCTTCAGCTCTCCAACACCCATCTCCCCCTGAGTATTTCGAAAAAGTTGTAATGGATGATTGATGTTTTTTCTTGTAGTGCTGCCAGTCGCTGATGTAATAAGAGTGCGCACTGGTAATTCCTAAATCTGTGATTTATGTAATGTTGAAGTCTCCACAGCGTTCGTAAGATGGTGCTGATTAATACTGCAATTGTTGAGCAGGTGAACGGGGAGAAGAAGCAGAGAGGATGTCTGGAGGACGGCATGACATGTCAAACTCCAATGCTTGACTGTATATCTTATATTCTAATTTAGAAAAAGCTTTCAAGTGCTCTTTACCAAGTTATTGATGTCTGCTCTTGAGTCTCAATCGTGGTCCCTTGTCTTAGGACTATTATGTATTTATAGGATGGCTGCACCTAAGTATGATCCCCAATAGACCCACTTTTGGCGATCTGACTTTATTAGTTAGATGAACTTGATCGAATCCTTGGGTTTGTAAAACAATTCAAGACGTATTTTCCACGTTGTAATTACCGAGTACCCCGGTAGTAATTACAAACCCACGTTGAATTCAGTTGCTTATATGAGGCTGATTCACTTGAATCATTGAATGTACTAGAACCAATCCTTATCCCCCAATTAAAATATTACTATTACATTACGAAGTATTACGCACGATGCGTACTTGTCTTTTTTTTTTTTTTTACTTTCTTTCTTTAAATGCTTGTATTCAATGATCAATGTTCAATGTTCAATGTTCAATGTTCAATGTTCAATGCTGAGTGCCGGCAACAATCCTATCCAAAAGATGATCAATAAAATTCAGTGAAATTTTACCTATTCATACCAAAAGAAAACCATATATGGACTTTGGGAGTATACCTAAGCACAAATCTTTTAAGCACAATAACATAGTTCTCCATATGTCATTTACTGTTTTTCCTTTTCACAACTTCCGATATCTGACATGTAGAAGTTAATCGATTGGTATTACAATAAGGCAGTATTATATTAGTTTCATAAATTCACTCCATATTTATTATTCCTGTTTGCCTATGAAAGTCAACCAAAGAATGTTAACTTCAACCATCAATTTTTTAAATATTAGTAGAGATGAAGTGTAAAATCTGCCAAGTGTGATTGATCGAAACATATCTATGTAGTGGCATATTATTGTGAGAAAGTATTAATTAACTCAAGGTAGAAGGAGTAGTAAAATTATTGTTTTTTACCAAATAGAACAAAAAGATTACTGTTTGTTCCCATAAGCATTGAAATCTTTTCTAAAGTATTGTATATATCTCGGGAGTAATAATATCTGTTTTTCAACCTCTGTATATCGAATCATTAAGCTGATACGCTATTAAGTTTTTTCACGCAAATATCAATAAATGAAACAATAAATAAATCAATTAAATGAGTATCTGGTAATGAGGAGAGGCTTGTACTGTAGGTTGAGCTGAATATAGGGGTTGAACTTGGTAAAATGGACCATAAAAGAAAGGTTTATTTTGTATATTTCAATTTTCTTTGTTGTTTCTATTTTGTACTCTGTAGTATATATTTAGCTTTCCTTATTTTATTTCCAAAAAAGAAAAGCTGTTTAATTTGTGACCGGATTTGTAGGGGCCTGGAAGCTAATCTGACGCTCGTTCATCACAGCAACTATAAGGGCTCACAAGTGGTCCACTAAATTGTGAATTCTCTACTGTTGAAGCTCAGCTGCAGCTGCAGACAGTGATAAACCGCCATGAAAATAGGAGTTAATGCTTTCCAGGTTTTGCAGTTTCTGTGTAATTCAAGCTATGTGCTTGTGTTTGAGTTCTGTTTAGGTTTTAACTGTAAATGAGTTGATTGGAGGTGCCAAGGATAGTGATTATCTATATTTGTTCTATTCCTTGGCTATGTATTATGTAGGTTTCTCTGGTTATGCTACGGAAGCTAGTGATAGTTAAGCTCTCCGATAACACAAGCTTATGCTTTTTTCAGTGACAACATTGTATGAACACGGTATCAAAAATTGGCCAACATTTTCTAACTTTTTGCGCTGATATTTTCCCATATATAAAGGGTTGGCTCTGTTGCGGCGTTGCCTGTATTTATTGTTGTTTCTTGTTAGTTGATCGGAAGTCATTATGTAAAAAATAAAGATGGCTCCTTTGTAACTTTGATTGTGGGTCCTCCAAAGGTGTCTTTATAGTGTTTGGCCCATGGTAAGGTTGCTAAGGTCCAACCCATAATAAGGTAAGTTTGTTTGTTTGGTTCCCAAAGAGTATTTAACTCCTAATATTCCATGGATGAAACAATGTTAAAAACCTTCTCTTTTCGAGTCTTCTTTCCAATCTTCTCCTCTCGCAGACAAGTAAAATATCTTATACTGTACTTACATGGACGACAAAAGCAAAAGGCTACCATGTACGGAGTATTATTTTCTCAGTTTGTGAGAAGAGAAGATCATAGAAGACTCGTATGAGACTTTAATAGCATTGCCCTCCTTAGGCGTCTTTCATCGATAAGAAAAGGAGTCCAACTCAAAAAGGATAGTGGTGCTGAAGAAGTTAGGGGTACAATTGAAGATGATAATATAAATTAAAGAGGAAAGTGGATGGGTGGATGGGTTGGTTGGTTGAAGTGGATCGAAGATGGAAAGTGATGGGTTAATTAAAGTGGATGGAAGACAATAATATAAATTCTGGGCATTGATAATGCCAGAGCTATTGTTACTCAAGCCACGAACTTTAACTCTAGTGAGATCTTTGATTTGACAGTTTTGCTTAAACAATTTCGTGGCATTGGAGTTTTGCCCCGTGGAAATATGACCGCCCTAAATTTAAGAGGAAAGTGTATGTTGTATTAGGGACCATTCATAATAAGTGAGGTTGTAATGATATGAACAAATGTGTGATTCAAAAACTATGGTGCACGTTGGGCTATAAATAAATGGATGATGTTAGCCGTTTGTTTCACTAATAAGTGTAGTTTAGAAATGCAATACTTGTCACTAGTAAACCAAGGTCTTCCCTATCAGGTCTTACAAGTCCAAAAGAGGTTTCTCAATGGGAAGCCTCAATGCTCCAGCTTGAAACAGCCGAGACGATCAAGTCTTAAGACTACTTGGCCAGCGATCTCGGTTACCTTGTTTGGTTCAGGCTTCGTATTGGGCCCACTCATTGACGGTCTCCATTCCAGGGTTGATCTTGTGGTCTATCGCACTGGTTCCATCCACATCGGTCCTCTGTCCACTAACGTCTGGGTCTGATTTTCTTCTTCTACTTGCCCTTTTTTTTTTCTCACTTATTTACATCTGATCTATTTTTCGCTTGAGAATTGACATGAAAGCAGGTTCCTGTTCTGCTAGGAGTGTTCTACTGCACAGTTGGCCTGCTACACCTCTACTTAGATGAAAGGACGTCTCCCAGTGCTAAAACACAAGGAAGCCTTAAGAAAACACTTGTCTCACTAATGTCAGTAATTCAGATACTCAAAACACGATGTCGAGCACGAAAGGCTGAGTTAGTATAAATTCAACTAACAATTGTAAGTGTTTAATTCTCTCTTTATCTGCAGATCACTGGTGTTGTTCATAGAGCTGAGTGCGGAGATGTATAAATCAGGTGTCCCTGCCAACGTTGAAGCTTACGCACTATTTGCAGCAGCAGAGTTCATATGGTTTCTGGCTGATAGAACGTGGTTTGGCTTCGCATTGGCATGTATTGTAGGTGTTGCTTGCCCATTAGCGGAGATCCCACTCATCAAGTATGACCCTGTGCTTACTCCTTCACACTTCTGCTGTTCACAATTTTAATCAATTTGTACTGAAAAAATGCTTGAAAGTCATGGGGTAAGAACTAAGAACTAGGAAAAAAAGAAATCAAAATTTTCAATGCAAAGAGGGAGGGAGCGCAACCTCTGCTAGTCCCCCCGTCGACTACTGAATATGAAAATACGATACTATACTGCCTCTGTTGAGAAAATATCAACAGGACACAATTCTGACATAATATCTGGAATACTAATGTACAGATATTTCCACCTATGGGATTATCCTCAAGCAAATGTGGTAATCTTCGGCGAGGTATTTAATACTCGTAACATCTACATCATATCTACTTGCACAATCTAGTAGTAGTCTTAATTTTCTTTCATACTAAGATCAACCTTTGTCGTTGCAATGTGTAGGGGCTTGTCAGTTGGACGCTCACCTGCTATTTCGTCTATACATTCTTTCTGATCAATTTTTCGCGATGGCTGAAGTCGGTCTTTGTTGCTGATGATTTCAAGGGCCAGGGATAAATAAGTGAAGCATCTATCATTCTACCCAACGTGTTCGGTTTGTATAAGGGGCAATTACATTTAGGCTGTTTATGTGTGTGGCATAATAGTATACCATCTTAGTTTCAGACAAAGGGACATAAATGAAGCAACTGAGAAGATTAGAACCCCCTAGAAGTCGGTCTTTAACGCTGCCGGAAACGTCGAATTTCATTTTCCCATGCTTCTAACAATTTCCATTGTTCAATTTTTTCGCCAAATTTTGAACAAATTCTAAACAAATGATGCATGAAAGTGTAATAAATTGCAAATTCTAATTTCAGACGGGCTATTTCCTGTCTGAAATAAGACGGGCTAAGTGTAGCCACTTTACAATAAAATGTTACAATCTCTACTTAAGAAAACAACCACCACAAATCCTACTTGGCAAGCTGTCCATGAAAGTAGGAGAGTTGAAAAGTCATATTAAATTAAATAGGCTAAATTACCCCCACATTCATCTATCATCATTTATTTAAAGGCAATTTATTTAATAATGTTTGCTACGCAGTATTTGATTGTATAATTTGCAAATTAATTAAGTTGATAAAAATAATTACTGATGTCTATGATTGATAACTTGATAGTTGATATTGATATCAAAATTAACAAATTAAACGAATGAAAACCCAAAGTCCATCAACTTAATTTAATATATATATTAAACTAAAAAAAACATAATAAAAATAAATGTTATTCAGTAATTTGAATAAATATAATTTGCTTCCAATAAAACAAAAAATAAATAGAAAAAAATGTAATTTGCTCATAATTTTATAATAGGCCATTACTTATTATTTATTTAAAATAAAAAAATTAGCATAAGAATTACTGTAATCAAAAGATAGGAAGAAAAATAATAATAAATAATTAATACTAAAATTTGAAAATAATAAACATTTAAAAAAAAGTGAAAAAATGCTTAAAACATAGAAGTTGATGAAAAAAAAACATTTGTTTGGAAAAAATGCATGGATGGCTATCAATATTAATAAAAATAAATATAATACCATCAAACCTCAAAATCAGATGAGGTACATAAAATTAGGGAGTACAGAAAGAGGCGATTATGGCAAATGGTAATGTTGGTTGTGGCAAATTAATAAAGGCGGCAGAGAGGGAAATAGTTTAAGAAAGAAAGACTAAAAGAAGTGAGAATGAGTGAAGTGAAAATAGTAAAGTAAGTAAACTAGGGTTTTGTTGGATTTATATATATGGCTGCTCACCAACCTTGATTCCTTAATAAAAAAAACTAATGGGTAAATGAAGCAAATTTGTTGTTGGGCCAAGTGAATGAACCAACTCATATGGAGTATTATTTGCATGCTAAGCCGTATTATTTGGTTTAATAAGTCCAAAATTTATGTCATTGATTCTACCTATTTTATAGGACTACTTTTTAAATTAAAATTATCAAGATATACTGATTTTGTTTTACTTCCGGGATTAATTATTTAACTTTAATTGTGGCAAAAAATCATAAAGAACAAAGTGATAGAATTTTGGTATTATTATTGGCCAATAAGAAGACAATAATTTATGTTGATCAAATTTGTTATTGCAAACCTTTCCACTATACGAGGACAAAAAAACTAATGAACACCCTATAGTTATAGGTAAACAAATGACTAGGGCGACGAAAATATTTATTTATTTATTTACATTTTTTAAAAGTTATTTTAATTGAAAGTAGACAATAATTGTGATGGGACTTATGGATTATTTGATTAATATTTTTTTTTACAAATTATTGAAAGAAAGTAGACAGGCAACTTGGATGGATGAATTAAACTTAAGAATATACAACGTATATATATTTTAAAAAAGTATACATCTTTACATAGTCATAATGTTCATAGGCTTCGTACCTTTGACAATTGACATAATATGTGAATATATATATCTTAATACAAAATACAGAGTATATCATACACACTTCAGCATATGCGGTTTCAAAGAACAAATAGTTAATATCAAAAGAAGAAAATATACCAAATTATGTTTGGAAATAATTTGTCGAGTTGTATTTTGAAGGTAGTTTGTATAGTTAAAATCACTAGATCTTTATTACATTTGTTTTATACAATCTCTTAGTTGCAAATCTTTACTTAGTAAAA